>PYFS01003535.1:0-42480 GCA_003671545.1 Ophiognomonia clavigignenti-juglandacearum | reverse complement strand
TTTTTTTTTTTTTTTTTTTTTTTTTTTTTTTTTTTTTTTTTTTTTTTTTTTTTTTTTTTTTTTTTTTTTTTCTTTTCGACTGGCAAGTCGGATGTTACGTGCTACATATGTAAGGATGAGGCAGAAATATCGGTTCATCCAACACCTTCCTTCACTCGGAATTTTGGAAAGATCCAGCTGGGACCATTCAAGATACAGCTCTCATGATCGGAGGATCTAGCATCTCTTCCCATATCAAGGCCCGACGGAATACTTCTTGCTACGCGCATTTTGTGTTTGCGGTCCTGCAAAGAGTGTCTGTACGTGACTAACAAAATACTCAAATGCATGATCTTGCACTGAATATTCGCACAACTCGCAAGGCTTTCTCACTAAGTACTAAGTACCTATCTAGGTATGGAACATGCGCTGTACAGACCAGGAGAAGCTATTCATGTTGGCAGGAAAGCTGCTTGAGATACACCACCGATACGTGGATCAACGTAGGCGCATACTAGGTCCGATATCCGAGGCATAGTTTCACTCCATGCCCGCATAAGGCTGAAGGACAGGAGTGCTGCTGTGTCCCCCGAGCATCTTCCGACCGGATCCGCCACCGGACCTCGTCCGCACACGCCTGCATGCAGCATATCATCACAGATCGAACTCTTCGCCCCATATCTGCACTCTGGATACCAGCTCACCGCCTATTCATCCTATCACGCCTCGTCAGTGACCACTGAACCCCTCCGTCTACCTTTTCCGTTTTTTCTTCCATGGATCCCCCTCCGCCCAGGGATCCTTCTCTGCACCACTGCTTCCTCCCTCGCCACTGTCCGGACTTCCGCCGTCTTGACGCACAACTCGGTTGTCCCGGACCTTGCAGTCGTCGCAGACGCGGGCGACCGGCACATTCGTGTGCTGTGGGCCTGCGCCGAGGCAGCTCGAGCCGAATTGCGGACAGTTGTCGAAGCGTTTGAAACAGCGGTGGCCGCAAGTGTAGAGGCTGTCGAGTTGGACGCACATGTTGTTCTTCTCCTTGTGCACCTGGATGCCGAAACTGAAAGATGCCTTGCTCGACGATGCTGGCAGATATTTTGGTGATTTGGAAGTGTGTCTAGTAGTAAGGCTCCGTGGGAGAAGCGCTGCAAAAATTCTGAAAGACACCCACTGCTCATCCACCTAGAAGTGGGAATATGGATCGCAGGGGCAGCTGAATGCTGTGACACTCACGGCATGCGAGATTGTGGAAGAACGGCGATGATAGTGCACCTCGTCCACCTAGAAGTGGGAATAGGGCAGCAACCACGCGGGCAATAAAGACAGATCCGAGGAGGAACCGTTTGAAGGAAAGAAGAAAAACGAGTAATACCGGCGAAGCAGGGGGTTAAAAGTTGAGAATTTGAAGTGACAGAGCCGGTATATCACATTCCATCTGTCACATCCTGCACCGGAACCACGCACCAAGCGCCCCCGGAGGCACCCTGTCACCCTGTCACCTCGCCTTTCTCACGCGGGCAGCGGCAGCAACCCGCATGTCACTTAGCCAGTGACAGCTGTCACAACTCCTGTCTGGGGCAAACTCCTGTGTTCAGAACTGCTCCATAATGGCGAACCGCAGCTCCACGTGAGACATTGTGCGCGGGCTCCCGACCAAGATACCGTGCGAGGGGCCGTTGCCATTGGGTCCGGGCCTGCGGCGGAGTGGACCGGAGCCCAAGGCGGAATCGACTTCGCCCGGTCTGAGCTTTTTCCCTGCATGAGGAAGGTTTCGTCGTGCGGGAGTTCGTGGGAATCTTGTGGAATCCAAGCTTGACCGGACCTTTCCGGAATGTCTCTTAACGGGCCGACAGCATCAGGCGGAATTCCTGTTCTCGACGCACGTCAGACGCGGCCTCCCGGTATGGCTGGTATCCTGACTACTGCCAGGTATGAATAGATTACAATGACAATGATGGCACCTCTGCCTGGAGCTCCGTGCCCATCTTGACACACTTCGTGGGAAGATGGTACTCAAGAGGGCCGTCAGTGCATCGAGGCCGGGGACAGTGAGCACTTGAGTCTTGTATACACTGTTTCGTATATCGTTTGTAATTTTGACCGCTTTTCCTTTGAAGCTTAGAAGTGGTGCTTCAAGACTGTCGAACGAACGAGTTTTCTGGAGAAGCATGGACTTCTCACAGAACGACGCGCCCACAGCATTTTCCCACCTACACAGGACAGCAAGCCTGTACAGTTCCGGCTGTCCAAACCTTTACTTGCCCCCCTTCAACGCCTTCACACACTCCTCCCATCTATATTCGGGCGCAAATCCCAACTCCTTCTTCGCCTTTTCGATGCTCAACAGCGTTTCGTTCGGGCCCTCGCCGTCTCGGCGGTTCCACTTGATGTTCGGGAAGCATTTCTTCACCAGTTGCTCGTTCGGCGTCCGCATCGCGGTGTCAGCCGCCGCAATCAGGTACTGGTGATGGCCCTTTGTCGTTGCCTCGATGCTTTTCAGGACAGCTTGGGCGCCGTCGCGTGCGTCGATGTAACCCCAGGCGTTCCCTACGGAGAGCAAGGTCAGTATCTGTTTCCGTCTTTTAGTTCATTTCCATTTCCACTTCCAGGCCAATGGATCACGTGGGATTCTCTTCTCATATACTATGACTGATACATGTGGGATTGGAATGAACCTACAGCTCCGTTTGAATGCATCGTCCTGCCATCCCTCAAAGTCCGCGTAGTCCACTGGCGTCATCACATTGCTGAAGCGCAGACTGATAATCTTCAGCTCTGGATCCCACCGCACATACTGGTCTGCGAGAACCTCGCTGACCAACTTGCTGAGACTGTACGCGCTCTCTGGCTTCCTCTCACTTTCCTCGGTAATTGGCAAGCTACTCGGTTCATGGCATCCGTCCTTCTCACCATCTGTAATTAGCATGTTGCGCTGATTTGAACACAGATGAAGCCCAGTATATCCCTTCTTGATCCAGCGGCTCTAAGAAACGGCGACGGCGTTTCCCACGACTAGTGTGAAATAGTTCGCCCGAGTGGGAGGAAAAAGAAACCGAGCAGCACTCACCTCCGCCAAGGGGATCCCGATCAGCGTCTCACTACTCGCCAGCACCACATTCTTTATCCCAACCTTCCTCGCCGCCTCAAGCACGTTATACGTACTCATAGTATTAACCCGAAACTGGCGACTAGCGTTCGTCTGCCCAGGGCTCGGCAGCGCCGCCAGATGCACCACGGCGGCAATGCCGCCCGAGTACGCCATGTCGGTCGACATGAACGTCTCGAGCACGGCGCCCATGTCCTCGAGGTCGACCTCGACGAGCCGGTACGCGCCGTCGAGGCCGCCCTTGCCGTCCTCGGTCGCCGTGGGCGGGCGCCGCACGTCGAGCGAGATGACCTCGTAAGTGCGGGACAAGAGGGCCACGACCGAGCGCCCGAGTTTGCCGGAGCCGCCTGTTACCTGTGGGAGAGAAAGAGAATTAGCTGACAGAAAGTGTGTGGGTCGGGTTGGGTAACATACGATCACACGTGGACGCTGGGGCCGCTCCAGCTCGCCCAGGGCGCGGGTGCTGTCGAAGAGGGGTTTGCGGGACGACATTATGCGAGTGGTTTATCTTCGTCCAGTGACACTTCTTCGAGGGTCAGAGCACTTCTTATAATATCAGTGAATGAACAGGATATATCCGTAGCCGATCTTCTGAAATCCCGTGGAAAGAAAATTAGGTTTGCGGACCATTTATCATATCGAAGTGGCAGTGGCAGCTATAAGGAGGGGTAAATATCAAAGTGTGTGCGCCTATGTCATTATTCCGTACGTGGAGGATTCTCGGCATGTCTTCTGGGCTGCGAAGGCAGAAGAGATTCACCACTGCTCCAGTGACCAAGCAGGTGCTGCGGCCCTGTGCAGTGGCGGTTTGGCTGCAACGTTGTGAAGAGTAAAGTGCCGTCATTGATTCTAAAGACCCGTTTCGCTGTCTCGGGACCACCCGCCGACGATCTTTTTCCTCACATCGACAACAAAGCGGTGCATGGCTCACGAGCACACCGACTAACAGCATTTCACCATGGCTGTGGGGAAAGATGATATGGGCTTCGCTCCTGAGGCTTGCACCGCCTGACGCCTTTGATTCTGTTAGGTATGGCTCACACTTAATTCAACTTCATGTCATCGATCTCAGGGACATCCATGGATGTTCGTATCATACATACACAATTTTCGTGACCCAACTCGCACACACTCATCACCAATCCCTATCAAGCCTCTCCCTAATCCCATCAACATGCCACACCCCGCCCCCACCAATAACCCACATCTCATGCCTTCCAAACGCCACATTCACCGCCGTCGTCAATCCTCCACCGACATGAATACTCCCCAGAGTCAGCCCCGTCTCCGGATCCATGACATCGACCCCCTCGCCCGCCCCCGAAAACACCCACCCGTTCCGCGACACCCGCACCCCGTCATGGATGTAGTAGATCGGGTTGTTGAACAGCCGCGGGTTCGCCAGGAACCTTCCTCCTGCTCCAACGGCGTCGTAGGCGGCGAGGTCGCGCCGCTGGAACTGGTTGAACCCGGCGCCCAGCGCGGGAACGGAGATGCCCGTGTCTGCGATGTACACGGTGCGCGTGCCGTCGGCGCGCTTGGCGGAGACCGCGATGCCGTTGGCTTCGCCCGAGGTTTGGGTCACGATGCGTGGGCGCAGGGTTCTGCCGTCGACAAAGTACGCGCCGGGGTTGGTTTGCGGGTAGGCGGAGATGAAACCTCGGCCCTGTGGGAATTCGTGCTGTTAGTGGATGTGCGGAGGGTCGTAGACTTTGTAGAGACGGTTACTGACGAAGCCATATCTGTCGTCGGTGATCCAGTAGTTCCCATCTTCATCAATGTCAATATCGTTTAGTCCCACAAACGGCTGCTGATAGTAGTTATTGAGCAGCGTGGTACTCGTGAGCGTCTCTGGATCAATCTTGGTCAACAAGCCCGTGTTGTTCGGCCCACCGTCCGTCACGACATGGTAAGCACCCTTGTAGTACACACAGCCGTGCGCATTCCACGTAGGCGGATTCGTAGTGATATTCCGGAGCGTGTTCGTCTTGGTGTCCAGCAAATACTGCCAGCTATGCCCGCCCTGAATGCCGCCCGGCGGGCCCCACTCGGCGAAGAACAGCTCCTTCGTCTCGGTGTTGAAGCACGACGCCTCGTGCACCTGGAAGGGGAGCTCTTGGACTCGCTCGATGGTGGCATGGGGGCCGATGAGGTCGAAGAACTTGTCGTCGTAGGCGATGAAATCGGTGGCGTTGAGAATCTGGTTTCTGTTTTGGGTGGTCAGTGGCGGTGGTGACTTGAACGTAGGCCGAGCAGCTCAGGGCCAGGTTCGGCGGCTTACGCTTGCTGTAGCGCCAGGTTGGATGTTTGGCCTGCCCACGGTGCTTGTGAGATTGTTCTGTTGAATGTACCGTTGATGACGGCAACGGAGGGGTTGGTGTAAGACACAAAGGCCCACGAGGCCGGCGCGTTTGTGAATTCAGTGGGTAGCGTGGACAGATAATGCGCCTGCCCAGCAACCATTGCGGCGAACACCGTGAGGATGAGAGACTCGACCATCTTGAGTTTTATGTGCGTTATGATCTTCAAAAAGCCCTCGATGACTACTCAGCTTTTGCGATGCCCTTCAGAGCACACGGAAGAATAGCCCGGTCGGGGAACTGCCCTGGTTATAAGTTGACGATGGATCTCCATTGCGAACTACCGATGCACACAAAATACCCCAATGATCGAGAGACCCAATCCCTCCATATTGCTATCGAGCTCTAGGTGGACAGCACATTTTCTTGCGATCCTGGTGGAATACCACAGTGAGTGATGGCTCCACAACAAGTGTACCTACCGCATATTCCCCAGCCAAGGTGGACGCTCCACCTCAACGGCACTTCAGCATGTCCTGTGTGCGTGACGTAGTGGATGCATATAATTTGGGGTACCATAATAAGTTGGGAAGCGTTTATATGTCATTGAAATGTCTCGTTAGGGTCGAGACCAACGCGCTACAAAGCGGAGACGATGAGAGGGGATCGCCGGATCTGCAGTCACTTTGCATTTCCCCAGATTGGCAGGTCTTGGCAGTCTCCTCGCCTCGAAGAGGGACATCCGGTATGACGAATAGTATCCTTGTAAACCTTCCAGGTCCTCGTGGAGAACGGCGGGACTGGATGGAAAGGCGAGGGGAAGTGGATGGAGCTTCATGGCCCTGGTGGCAGCCATCCGCCATCCTGGACCACCTGACTCTGTGCGCACACCTGTGTCGTCCTGGCTCGAAAGTTCCGTACACCACAAGCAAGCTTATTATGCCCGACGAGTAGACAAGAGAATTGGTTGAGGTGCTCCGCACGGATGTGCAGCACCAAACACCAAGCAGATGAATATTTCCCTCGGGGAGGGGAGATGAAAGTTCCACCCTATCCAGAGTTGGACAGAGACAGCTGATATGGCGATATGAGTTGAGAAGGAATATGACATTCTCTCGAAAACTTCAGACGCTGGGAACCATTGCACTAGCTGCAAACCAGTCAGCCCACGAACATCATCTCAAAAGCAATCATCGGCTTCATCTCATCACGTCGACTTTGCGACGTCCAGCCTGCCTATCTTCTGCCCCGCCCGGCTGATGCCGTTCATATACCACACAAACCAAGTAAGCACTCAGTAAAATGAAGCAACATCTCAATCTGATATCGTAGAAGACCAGTTGTAAACGGCAAATCAAATCCATCCAACCCGACACATTTGACGCCGTCAGATTCCCCGTCCAGTCCCCCTGAATGAAAGTGAAAGATCAAGTTTTGGTATCGCCTTTGGTCCGTAAGCCATGGATGGCATTTGGTGATGTGTACGTTTTCCCCACTTGCGCCGTGCTGGCGAGAAAGCCATGCTCCGAATCCTAATTCCGAACCCCGAGTCCAAGTAATCCCGGTGTGTGCAGTTGCCGTGTAAAATTTTGCCAGACGCGAACGAGGAGATCTTTATTCAACAAGCGGATTCCTCTTGCTTCTTGTTGTGAGCTTCCAACACCTCCGGAGGCACGTCGTCGGGGCAATTGCCCCCCTCTCTGCCGAGGTATTTCTTCATCACGCTCTTGAAGGTGTTCTCGTCTACCACGGCGCCCGAGCCCGAGCACACGGCCTTCTTCTGCAGGTCGGAGCACAGGCCGTCCAGATCGAAGGCGCCGTTCTGCACCTTGGGACAGTTCTGCAGTTTCTCCCTGTGCAATGCATTAGTGGCAGGTTCAGGCCGACCGAAATGGGCATTCGCGGTAGAGACATACCAGATCTTGTTGCACGTCAGATACGAGCTGCCTTCCACGGGGACGAGTTCTGTGTGGTCCTCGTTCTTCTCTTCGTCGATCTGCGCCATCAGGTCCTTCTTCGGCGCGGCTGATGCTCCTGCTGCTGCTGTCGGTGCTATAGGACTGGGCGCGAAGTAAGGCGTTGTGAAGTCGATGTCGAAGGCATCGTTGAAGAAGCCGTCGTCGAGACCGTTATTGAGGATGTTTTGTTGGGGCTCACGGTACGCTCCGAAGAGCTGAGGGTCGAACTGGAAGTCGTTGGTGTTTGTGAGGAAGCTCATATTGTTGTAGTCCAGATTGGCAAAGTGGCCGAAATCTGTGAAGGGTTTAGTATGTGATTGAAGCATGGAGAAGGCCTGTCAACTTCACACAGGTTGACTACCACCACAAGCGGCTGTGAATCACCTTACCGTTGTTCGTAGATGCAAGCGAAGGATACTCTTCGCCAATGGTGCCCAGAGCTTCAGGCTTGAAGGTAGTCGGGGACTGGTTGTTGGTGGGCTCTGGGGACGTTCCGCATGAGGAACTTGGGCCTCCATTAGAGTTTGAAGAGCATGACGGCGAGGAAGAAGATGTCGCCACGCTTTGCTTGTGGGTACCACCACGAGACGCCGAGGCGACCACGTTGTCGGTGAGAGGAGGGCTGAAGATACCAGAGAATTTGGCAAGATCCTCCTTGGTCTGCGCATCCAGGCCGTTGGTCTTATCAGTGGCTTTTCCACCCGTTCGATCAGAGGGGCTCACGCTGTCACTCGGACTACGAGTGGAGCCTGAAGACAAGGACGGCAGCCCGTGAGATTGTGGGCTCTTGGTGGTGCTGGGAGGAGGGTTATTGGGTCCTGGCAATTGGCCAAACTTGGGAAACTCGAATTGGAAGTTGACGTCGTTCATGTTGCCGAGGACAGCATTGCCGAACGTAGCCCGATTTATACCAGCACTGGAAGGCTTGGGGTCGCGAGTATTGGACACAAGGGCCAGTCTCTTCTTATACTCGCTGAGTTCCACCTGCATCCTCTCCATCTGAGCGCGAAGTTGGCTGTTCTCCTTTGACGCTGACTGTGACGCCTTTTCGAGTTCCTCGACCTTGATCTCCAGATCTTTGACATGCTTCTCCTTGCGCTCTCGAAAGGCGCGCTGGGCAGCTCTGTTCTGGGCTTTCCGCTTCTAAAGGCAGCAATATGGCATCAGTCTCTGCATCATTATGGGTGAGAAATTCGTCGCGATCCAACGTACCGAAGTAGGCTCCGTGGTGAGTGGTTTGCGACCAGGCTTCTTTGCGACTTTCTCGCCCGTCTCCTGCCTCTTCGCACTGCTTTCGTCGTCCTCCTCTTCGTCATCAGGATGACTCCTCTTCTCGTTGTCGTTGGTGTCCGAGCCCCCCTTGTCGGACCCGAACCGGGACGCCGACCTGGACCCTGACCCGTTGGAGCCAGGCACGTCGCCAATCATCTTAGTCTGGGAGTCGTCGGCAAAGGCAAAGTCATAGCTGTTGTCGCCGTCGAAGTTGTAGTCGTATTCGACGACCGGGCTCTCCTGATAGCCATTCTGCTGGGGAGATTCGTTGTAAGCCGTGCCGCCGTTGACGGGTGAGTCGATTGGCTGGTTGGAGTTCAAGGCCGCAAAGAGTAAGCTCTGCTGCTGAGGCGTGAGGATGAAGTCCGTGTTGATGGGATTGCGCGTCGAGGCCATTGTGAGAGAGAGACTGCTGTGGCCAGCAGGAAACAACAGGATGTATTGTTGGAGGTAGGTTAGGTATCTAGAGCTGGAGTCGATATGATCGAATCGGTACGGGTCTGTCGTCTGTTTGACAACTCCGTTTTCGTCCCCAATTTCGCCACTGGCGGGTGTTCGGGGTTGGGCAAATCAAGCGCTGTCTCCAGTTCTTAACAGGAGCAAGTGAAGACGCAATACCCGCAATGTCACTGGGATTAACGTCCGATCGGCTCCTGCGGCAAGCTGCGGGCGATCAGATAGAGAGATTCAAAGCGGAGTCGAGGCCGTGACAGTGACGGTGACGGTGGATGACGGTGAAGTGATGCACGGCGTAAGGGAGAGTAGTGAAAAGGATGTGAAAGGACTTTTTGCCGCTCCGAGAGGAACAAAGTAAAAGAGGGTTATGAACAGTCAGCGACAACGGAGAAGGTTGTCCCGCCTGAACGGAGGAATGGGAGCTGCTGTAGTGAGATGTGTTCCCAGGCCTGTAACAGTATGTAAAGTCCGATGATCAAATCCGGGGGTTGACGAGGCTCCGTCATAGAACAAGGGGCTGGGTACAGTACTGTAATGCACCAGTCCCTCTGGTATTGCTGTGCTCTTCCGTACTATGCGCGTCAGAGCAGTCGAATCGGAATAAAGCGTCTGCAAGAACGTGGATGTGGGCTGCGGGTGCAGGTGGGCAGAAATGTTGAAGTCCCGGCTTGTTCCTGAGAAGGTGCTGAGGGCCGTGAGGCAGAGAATTGGGGGGGATGGAAATGGAGGGGCTTCGACAGAAGGTCAAATCGAATTTGTAAGCTGGTGGATCGACTTTCCAAACCCGCCGTCGTGGGACGTTCTGTCGTGGGGGCATGATCCTTGTCGTCTACTACTCCCTATCATCCACTCCCTGCTCCCATGAACCTATGACAGTAACCACTCTAAATTGGTTACCACCATCTCCTCCTGCGTGTGGCCCTGTGCAGATCACCGTCAACACAAGGGCGTAGACAAATTCAACTGTTGCACATATCGCGTAGTCTTCACACCACACAAGACCACGGTAAGTTGAGGCTAAACGATTCGAGCTAGGCTTAAAGGGGTTTTGCTACGAGACGCTTCTGACCACCCTGTAGTCTCGACTTCAAGCTTGCTCCGAAGCTGACGACGAACAAGGACGACCATCCCACGTCGGCGTGACTCAGGTGATCTTTGCTGTGGTCAGATCCAGATTCCCCCATGGCTTGTTGGGAAGGAGTGGGGTCTGAAAAGACCGGACGAGAACGACCGTGGGCTCTACACTATCCGGCATTCTTGGCATATCGCTCCAGATTGTGCCATGTCGGCGGTGAAAGTTATCTCGGTACGCTGTCCCATGTACTTGGCTAGAAAAAGAGTTGCTGCGCCCTTCCTGCGTCGTGATTCCAGGCCGTAAAGCTAGTGCATGAATAAGCTCATGCTGTGCTCTAGCTAGGACCGAGGGGAAAATTGGGGTAGTCTTCGGTTCAGATAGTGGCAACGGCTGATGCTGGGTGTACCTACTTGTGATGCGGCATGGTCGAATTCCTCAGAACAGACTAAGCTGGCCCCCTACCCCCTCCCTCCGCGCAGAAACAAAAAGAAAAAGCTCGTATCGCAGGCAATACGTGTGGGACTGAGGGAGAGAGAAGGAAAAAGTCAAACCAGAATCCATATCACCGGAGATTCGCTAGTGATCACCCACCTAACTACTAATCCAGTCCTCAGCGACTTATTTAGGGGAAAGCGGACGGGATCCCAAGTTTTCCGCTGGGTGAGGTCGTCCTGGTTTTCACAATTTCAAACCCAATTCTAGATTCGCTATCTCATTCCGCCCAAGTGTTGTACCGTTTCCTATTCCCCAGAAATCGAAACCAGTTCCGTAGGCCCAATCTATAACTCATAGCCGCTATAAAGCTATTCTGGGCATATATCAAACAACCAATAACTAGTATTCGTAGATATCTAAATATTTAAAATATTAAACTTATTAATTTATAGTAATTAGATAGCAAAGGATTGGTATTTTTAATAAAAAGTTAAATTTAAAAAATTAATAGGGATTCTGGGTCCGCTACCTTTAGTAAATAAATAATAAAAGCTATCGATAAATATAATATATATATATTGATATATTGTATATATATTATTTATATATTTAGATTATATAGCGATAAAAAATGAAAACCAGCTTTTTCCTTAAATTATAAAGTAATAAAAAGGAAAAAAAGCTGGGTTTTGCTATATTTAGGATTAGGTATTAAATTTAAAGAATATATAATACTTATATATAGAATATATATATATATTATATATCGATAATATTTATTATTTATATACTAAAGGTAGCGGGCTTGAACCCTTCGTAATTTTTTAAATTTAACCCCCTATTAGAAATTACGATCGCCGCTATCTATATCCTTATTATTCTAATATCTCTCAACATTTTTCTACTAAAGTTTAATGCGGATATGTTAGGCAATATTAAACTGTACATTTGCACCGTTTAAATACTATCTAGGATTAATTTAAGTGGTAAATTAAGCTTATAATATAGATCGCAGCTTATTAGCTATTAAATTTATTTGAAAAGCTTTCTATATAATATAGGCCGATTATAATATTTTCTGAATCGTATTTTATTAATTAATAGAAAATTATATATTATATATCGGATAATTTCAGCTAGTCGTTTACGTTTATTATAAGGGATAAAGATAGTGCAAATTATATAGGTGCGTATTATAAAAATGCACGATTACGTAATCAATATAATTATATAATTATATATATATAAACTATAATCATACATATATAAACTATAACAAATACTATAGTGCAAAAATAACGATAAAATATAAAGAACTAGCTGAGATATAATAAAACGTACAAGATATAATTAAAATAAAATAATTATTTAAAATTCAATAATTAGCTAGCTAAATAAGGTTTAGACTATATATCTATAACTTATAAGCACTATACTATAATATAACTATAATTTAAATTTGGGTTTGATTACGTAATCAGGTTATGTGACAGAATCTTTTAGAAATTACTAGAATCGTTATTACTGGAAATATTTAATTACGATTATAACTTAATTATTTCTGGAAGATTCTATGTATATCATTATATGATACGATTATAATTTATCGTTAATAATATAATGAAGCCATTCCTAAAGAGGCTTAGTTATCGGATTTATCGGGTTAGAGATATAACCAAAAAGCCGAAATTAAAAACTATATATATCGCGGTTTTCTCCTTCTTTTAATTATTCTAATTAGCTAGAAAAACAACGCTAATATAACGATTATATCTAATATATCTACGGATTATTCTATTCTTTGATTATTTATCATATTAGTCCCTTTTTAGTCTAGCATCCTTAAATCTACGGCTATATCCTATATACGATTTTTCCCTTTATAAATCCAAATGGCAAAATCTATAAAGCCATTAAAATCAAAGAAAATAATATAACTCTTTTCGGAAAAAGCACGGAAATAAAAAACGGATTAATTATCGGAATTACAGGCGTTAATTATAGCAATATTCACGGCCTTTTTGTTAAAATCGGTTATAAAATTATTAAGAATATAAAAAAGCATTCCTCGAAAAAAAGATCTTAAAACATAAAATCTGTAAAATTATTATAAGTCTTATTAATGGAAATAATTTCGTTTTCGCTATTGCCGCTAAAACTATTAGTTAAAATAATGGTTTTAGTTTCGATATTAATCAAAATAATATATACCGCGATGCTATATTAAATTAATCGAGAATAATCATAAATTTTATATAAAAGAATTTAGTCAACTAAGTAGATTTATTAATAAACCAAAGCTTAATATTCTTCGTCGATTATAGCTATCGTAATTCAATTAATTGAATAATAGGCTTTTTTTATATATATAACGCTTTGTAATAATTAACTTCGTAATATTATTTTCGAGATATTGTATAAAGTAATCGCAAACAATTTCGGAATTCGAATATTTTAAATAATCGGGAAATCTTTATTTATATCACAGTAATAACAAATAAAAACAAAGTTCCTCTAACCAACTAATATTAAGAAATAAAGATTAAACGGTTATTGTTTAAAAAAGAAAAAAAAGAATAGCTAATTAAGCCAACTCTCGAATTAAAAGCTAAGGGCTCCTGCTAGCCGGATAATTAAGCAAGGCCCCTATACCCAAGGCCGTATACAATTAGATTATATACGCTTGCAATATATAGAGATCCGCTAGCTCGGCAAGCCTTGCCGTAACATATATAGCTTATACCTATATCTAGGAGGCAGTTTCTTTTCTTAATAATTTCTTTAAATTCAGCTCTTTATCCGAAATTAGATTTTATTAAAACACTTAGCAGATAGCCTCTTAGATTAACTCTTTATAATATAAATATATAAAAAATAAATATTACCTTTTATTTCGTTATTTAATATTTAATATTCTCTAGCTTATAATTCATTTTGAATTATATTACTAGATTTTAAAACTTTTGTTAATTAATTCTAAATAAATTTTTTTAATATTTATAATTAACTTTTCGGATAAACGCTACGTTTTATATAATTCTTTTAGGTATTACATTATTAGATTTATTAGCAAATTCCGAAATTATAAAAATTATATACATTAGCGACGACGATTAATAATAATAATAGCAGCTACATTTATAATAAATTTACGAAAAACTATAGCAAAAAACTATTAAAAAAATTGGAAGAAATATATTTAAAGAGAAATAATAAGGAAATGAAGAAATAATACCTAGTTAAGCTAGATATAAAGCTCAAAATCCTAATTAGCTACTATAATTACGTTATTATAGCGTAAATATAACGGCTATCATAAAAAAAATCTATTAAATTTAATCCGGATAATAATATAACTTTAGCAATTAATTTAAAACCAATAAATATATGATATATACTAAATATTCCAATATACCGTTACAGGCTATATACCTACGCTAAAAGCACGCGATATAATCTCGGCGGTACCTGCTGCCCAAAATCCTCTTAGCCGTTAGCCCAAATTAGCCCAACGGAGGCTATGCCGAGCAAGCTCTTATGGACGTCCCAGCCTGCCGGCAGTGAACACCTCGGATGTCAAAGAGGGACAAAAAAAAAAAAAAAAAAAAAAAAAGGACACTACCTAAGGGTCAGGTAATCATGAATAGAATCCACGTATATTGTAGAGGACAACTATGAAGGGAACTCCTCAGGCTATCACTTAGGGCAAAGGTGTGGATACTGCAGATTGTGATGAAGTTGAAGTTGAAACGGCTCTGCCTCTTAGGAAAGAAACGGCCAAGTCTGTGAAGTGTTCATCTTCGCGCGTTGCTTCAAGTAGCGGGCAAACTTGTCGGGCTCTGAGCCTTGGTCCTTCAACAGGGCGTTCATGAAGTCGACTACCTGCTAGCCTTCCTGCCGCTGGTAGCCATTCATATCCTCTAGTCCAGAAAGGACAGCCTTGATCACAGCGACGTCTACCTTCAGCTCGGGGCAGCGTCGTGTGAAGACCCTCCAAAATGTTTGCATCCACTTGATAATGGGGCGCCAGCTGCCTCACATTGTTATCAGTACGGCATACGCTCGTCAACACCTCCTCCGTAATGACCAATGACGGGTTGTGATTGAGAATTGTCGCTAACACTTGTTGAGAATCCTCACCGGACCACCTGACGGGAGCGGGTACCTGCTATGACTGGACTGTAAGGCGTTGAGGAATACCTGATGACTCGGCACGAGGTCGTGATTGCATTCCAAAGGCACCTCCATTCCTGGGATGCTAATGTGTGACTCCAGGAGCATGGTTGTGATTGGAGCTATAGGCCGTATCTGGAGAAGTTTGCACAGTAGCTTGGTGTTCTTGGCCGCCATGAGCATCCTTGCGGTAACACCATGGGGAAACCTTCCAGGTCCTCGGCCTTTGCAGAATGTTGGGCCTAGTATACCGCGGCGTACTTAGGTAGTGGTAGAAATCTTTGATTGGGGAACGGCCAGCCAGGGATGGCTTCTGGTCAGGCCCTTTCATGCACCGGCCGAGACAACTGGGCGTGGGCGCCAGCAGGCCGTGACCCGCCACTGGTGAAAGAACATTATGTCTAGACAAGAAGTCTTGGGCCAGAGAATGGCAGAATTGTATGGTGTCGACCACATTGTCGTACTCAATGAGATTGTGGCGAACATCGAGCAGAGTCAACAGGATCATTGATACAGAAACATCATTTCGTGTAATAGCCGAGTCGTCTGCATTTCGTGGAGGTTCCGAGGCCGAGAAGAGGGCCTCAGTCGCCAATGGCTGCCGTGAAAACAGGATCCAGGCAAACGTCTTAATGGCTAACTCCTTGGAGATAGTGTCCGAGTCAAGTATTTCTCGAAATGTCCGCCCAAATAGGTCCTCAAGTGTCTGAAGATGTCCATTCTAGTGCTGCAACAACATCTTCTTCAGTGCGTTGGCGGCAAAGGTACAGGATTTGCCTATCGACCCAGAGAAACCTGTATGACATTTCAGATCAGCAAAACAGCGCTATTAAGTAAATCGATATACTTCAACAGTGAAGACTTACAACTCTCCGGTTCTGGAACATGCTCATCACAGCCTAAGAAGCCTGGGCTCCGCGGCGCTGAATCTCTGCGTGGTGGCCGCGGGCTCACGAGGGCTGTACTGGGAGTGATGTTGCTACGCCTGGGATGTCACGGCCGGCTGATGCATCCTGAGCGACGCAGGGGGGATCAAGGCGAGCGCGACCCCGGGCGACTGGGACCCTGCCATCAGCGCGAGAGTTTAATACACTGTTCGCGGCTCGCCGAGTGGGCAGAGTTCGAAGGGGATGGCGGAGGGGTTCTAGAAGGTGGTTGGGGAAGGAAAGACGGATTACAGGCATTGGACAGGATATTGTGATAGGCTGACTAAACATCGAGTGGGCAACAGAGCACCACCTGGAGAGTCGATTTCCGCCGTTGAGATGAGAAAATGGTTGATTTCTTCGAGACCACGGCATATAGGCTAGACACAAAATAGGTACCTAGATAGCTTTGCTCCCTTTCCTCCTTTTCTATTTCGGGGAGGAAGTTGAACAGCTCAGGTCCAGATACAGACACCATACAAGAATCCTTCGTTATGCTAATCCGTATTCTAACCCGTATTCTAATCTGTATTCCAGTACAGCTCCAGAACTTCGTCAATTCGCAGGCAGGTCGACCTCGATGATGCTCTCTAGCGCGGCAGGATGGGACCAGATCTTGACGAGGTTGAGGCCGGCAGCCGCAACGAGCTTGTGCCACCTAGCCTCTGGCCTCTCGAGGGAGCCGACGACCATCATGACCGCGAGATCCTCGCCTGTGGTCTTCCAGTCTGGGTCGGTGGACCGAATAACGACGTCGTTGATGAGGATCCTGCTGTAGCCGGCCACGAGGCCCGGCTTGAGGCTCTTGAGGATCTTTACGGCGTGCTCGTCGGACCAGTCGTGGAGGACGGTCTTGAGGTAGTAAACCCTGGCGCCTGTGTTGTGGTATATGCTTCGGTTAGTCCATTTAATCACACACACCGTCTCAGTCTACATCTGCCCCTGTGGGATAGGAGAAAGAAAGTAAGAAGTAAACCTGACCCTTGATAGGCTGGGGGTCGAAGAAGTTGTGCTTGACCCTCTTGACGGCCTTGTTGCAGGTCGCCCTCTCAATGACCTCTGGCAGGTCCTCGAGTATGAGCCTAGACGCGGCCTGGGGGTGCTTAGCGATGAAGTTGTCGAGGTCATGCCCCACGTTGCCGCCGACGTCGACGAGTACGGGTTTGTCAGAGTTGTCTATGAGCGTCTCGGTCGGGTAGAAGTCGAGCCAGCCCATGCGATGGCCTCCCCATCCCGTCATGCACGTGTTGAACATTTCGCCGGCCTGAGGCTTCTCCTCGAGATAGTTGAAGAGAGTTTTGCCGGGGCATTTGAAGACGAACTGGAAGAGGCCGTCCCTCGAGTGCGGCGGCTCCCTGAGGCCGTTCTTGCTTAGGTACTCGGGCCAACCGAGCATCAGGGGCAGGAGGAATTCGTACAGGTAGTCAACCCAGGACACGAGGGTGGGCACGGTCAAGCCGCGGGAGAGGTGCGTCTGCTTGAAGGTGTCCGCGTCGACCTGATCGAGGATGTTGCAGGCGACCATGTGGACGAGGTAACGGCCTGTTTTCGAGAGTGGTGTTATTATGTCAGTTCACAAGCCACAGCATCATAGTATATCATCATCTTATCTACCAGCAGGGAAAAGGACAGGATGAATGCTGAAGCCAACGTACGGAGGAATCCTGGGTCGGCTCCGACGAGGTCTGCGAGCTCCTTGGTGGTTTTGGCCCCGTCACCACTCTTCTGCCACTTCTCAAAGAGCTGCAGGTCATGGGCGAGCTTGATTCCCACAGTTAACATCGGGGACGAGTGGGTAATGTCATGAACGAGCTCAAAGGGGGTCGTCGACCTGGCAAGAAGGGCCCTCGCAGCAGAGATGAGCTCGACCCGCTCCAGCTCGTCCGAGCAATTGGAGGGATCAAAAGTGCGAAGGGTCTGAATTACATCGGCAGCGGCCATGTCGACTTTGTACAGGTAGTGGCACCTTGGGGAGGTTTGCTAACAGAAATGATTGGGGTACGGAGAAAATCTGTCTGACACAGATGAAGGAGGCAAAGCAAAGAGGATCGTGGTCAGGCCAAAGACGATAATTGATTTCTCTTCGATTAATATATCGCCGCCCTTTTATAAACGCAGACGTGCTATTACTTAAGAGTCACCCGTCGGACCAAGAGGAGATGGAGAATACTATCTGCCTTTTGCCAGTCTAACCTGCTTACAACACGACGCTATCATCCTTGTCGTCTCAACTACTTTTTGGAGAGTCTAGTCCTCAAGATGCTCCGCGACTTGAATAATTTTCATATCCGTCGTACCAGTAGATCGGAAACGGGGCGGCGAGAAGAAGCCAAGGACGTAGAAAGCTTGTCTCGTCGTCGAACACTTGGGATGACTGCGGTTTGGGGACCTTGTCCCTGGAATCATTGGATAAATACTTCTACGGCGACCGGCCTCCGGACATGCCAAGGGTCGGTGCTCCCTGCCGAATTTTGGGGCTACGAAAATTGAGATTTTCCACGAGAGATCCCAGTGTTAGACGGCGGCCGAGGTGCGGTACGCTGTTATCACGGCACAGAATGTACTCGCCCTCTCAGATCATCGCCATCGACACTGATCCAAATAGACCGGAGGTGGCTAGAAAGTTCGGCGCCACGGATGCCATACTGAGCTCTGGTGAGGCTGTCGCCACTATCAGGGCGAAGACGGAGGGCAAGGGGTGCAATACGGTCATTGAGGCTGTCGGGATCCCGGCCACGTTTGGACTCTGCCAGGAGCTGCTGGCCCCCGGTGGTGTGCTTGCCAATGTCGGTGTCCAAGGGACTAAGGTGGATCTTCACCTCCAGAATCTCTGGGAGGTACTGTGACGGTTGAATTCATTACCTAGGTAGATGAAGCTTACAAGCCTTGGAACTCATTAGCCATTCCAACCCGGCTTGTTGATACGACAACTACTCCAATGCAAATTTGTTGAACCTCGTTCGGTCCTA
The DNA here is from genome assembly GCA_003671545.1 of Ophiognomonia clavigignenti-juglandacearum. Classification (NCBI taxonomy): domain Eukaryota; kingdom Fungi; phylum Ascomycota; class Sordariomycetes; order Diaporthales; family Gnomoniaceae; genus Ophiognomonia; species Ophiognomonia clavigignenti-juglandacearum. The sequence goes on along the minus strand of PYFS01003535.1, from coordinate 23,831 downwards.
GATATTGCGGCCGGCACAACTCATCACCCACCGTCAGGGTCCTCTCATTTGCAAGTCCTTTGGTTTTGTTTGGCTGATGACGTTTCCAAGGTTCAAGCTTGGTGAGATCGAAAAGGCGTAGGAGACATTTGGTGATCCTTCCAAACATGGTGCCTTGAAAGTTATAATTACTGCTGAATAAACTCAGACGTGATGATGTGCATAACATCTCTCATGTTTAATATACCTGACCCCATCGAAGTCAATCCTCACAAGCCTGGTCACAAATATCTGACAGCTTCATAGACTGCATCGACGACGGGCCAGGTCCCCATGAATTCCACATCGGCTGTCTCTGAGCGGAGCTAATTTACGGTGGTGACCTAATGAGAAATGCCTCAATGTGCTTGGACAGACTCAACAAGATCTGCGGAAGAGCGATACGGTTCGAAGCGATAGGAACACCCCTGGGGGAAAGCAAAGGCATCATAACCCTTAGCCTCAGTGCGCGCCGCGACCTGAAGTGCGGGTAATACGGACGAACTGCCCGATGTCCAAATGTCATGTCGTAGAAGCTCCACTACATGATTGAGGCCGAGATAGCGGGAACGAAATGAAACCAGGGGTATGCCGCATCCTTCAGTCTCCCAAAGAGGAACAGCGTTAAGTTCAAATCGAACAGTTTTGCTAGCCGCACAGATAACCTTGGACAGCCTCAAAGCCCGTGCATATAATCCTCTCTATCACGGCCCTTGTGTAGGTCTTGGCTGGTCATTGATCAGACAGCATTCATCTTCTTGGAAACCCGGCTGTTGATAGGTAAGGGTACCGGTACAGATAAAACGTATACGTAGCCAGATAAATACTGGTGGAGTGAGTGATATGACCACGCATTAGGGATTCAACGCAAAGGGAATCACAACTATATTGGGAGGCGTGAGCCCTCGCCGGCTACATACTTCCTGAAACGGCAAAAGAGAGGTTAACGCCAGCGTTGCCAGCGGTGATCGCTTATGCCGCAAAAGCCCACAGGAAGTAAATACATAAAAAATAAAACAATTATCATAGCTATAATTCCCCTAAGCCCTCCGGTTATCCTACTAAATCCTTAAATTCCTATATATATATCTTAGAGAAATAGATAGATTTAAAAACGAATATATAGTGCTATTAGTATATAAAAACGATATTTATTCGCAATATTGATAATAATAATCAATTCTTAATCCTTATTATAATTAGTAAAATAGCAAAACAGCTTTATATTTGTAGTATATATATAAAATAAAGGTTATCCCTACTGCCATTAAGTATATATCTATTCAATTTATATTAAAAATTTAACTCAGAGGAATTATAATTATATTAGAAAATATAAACCCTCGCCGGCTAATTCCTAAAATAGCAAAAAAAAAAAAAGAGTTATCGCTAGCGTTACTAAAGGTAATCGCTTATGCCGGCGAAAGCTTACCGCTTACGCCTATATAATAGTATCAGTTTTAAATAAAGCCTACGATTATGCCGGTATAGAATTTACGCTATATTTTGTTTTAATATATATATGATTAAAAGAAATGCCTATTAATAAAATCGCTAGCTTATCTATTTATAAATTTATTTCTCTATAAATAATACCACTATTATAAGCGTATTATATAGCCCTATATCGAAAAAAGTGGCCATTATAAATATATAGAAATATCCTTAGGTTTATAAAGCGTAAATTTAATATTATAAATATTCTTTCTTTTATAAAAGCGCCGCTTTAGAAAGTAAAAAGAAATGCCTTCGGCGGTAAAAGGTATTCCGTAAAGAGTTTAGTTATATAGGAAACCGTATATATAACATCGATGCCGCGGCCCATTAAGATCGTAACGCCGTCGTAGTATTTATCAGCTTTGCTATATAGTAGAAAGAATTCGAGATCGCCGTCGTCGAAAGCTATATAGCCTTTTATAAGCCTTGTTATTTTAAAGGTAGATAGGTTTTCGTTATTAAACTTTGAACGGATTTAGGTAAACTCTCTGAAATAGAGAAAAGCGGATAATATTAATATAAATATTATATTTAAATTTAGCCGGTTTTATTTCGGTTTGCTAGCGATAGCAGCGTCGGAGATTAGCTTGATCAATATATTACGTAATATAGCGATTTTTTTTTCCATAAAAAGCTATTTCGGATATAAATTTATAGCGCTTTTAAGTAAATAGCGTATATATAGCAATTTAAAAATATTAATAAAGTAATCTAAATCAATATATATAGCCCGTAGCGCTATTATATAATTTAATAATATAAATAGAGAGAAATGGCCTAGATTTTAAAGCGGGTCGTTATTCAAAGCTCTTATAATAGTCTACAGCGTTGATATAGATTCTACAGCTAACTATAGCGCTATATTGCTAAATATACAATAATTCTCGTATAATTTAATTGCTATTATTAATTATTTTTTATGAATTTTTTAAAGCCCGCTTATGAAATTTATGTATATATATATAGCTTATAATAATTCCGCTTATTTGGCGGCGGAAACTAAGGGATAGCTTAAAAAAGAGTATCTGCTATATAAGATATAGGTTAGCTATTATTAACTAATAGCTATATAATAGCGTATCGGCTAGCGCGTTATCCGTAGAGGTTATATATATAGCAAATGTAACAATATTTTTAGCGGACGTTCGGAATAAAGCTAGGCGCAAAAGCTTAAGGGAAAATCTTCGGATAATCTTATTATTAAATGCCGCTAAAGCTACATTATTATTTATATAGATAATTAACGTAGAGTGGCTCTAAAATATAGCCTACCGTGATATAGCGGTTAAAATAATAATAATCTTAACGATATTAATATATATATTAATTAGCTATTAGATCGAGAGAATATAATCCTTCAATATTTCTGCTAACCGCTAATTAAATTAGTAAAGTGCGCTAATATATTAGAAACCGCTTAATCCAGCATTAGAAATATTTATAAATAGATCTTTAATAAAGTGTTAAGGTTTATCGATTAAATATATACCGTTGGTAATGGATAAAAAGTCTCGCTACTACATTAGATCCGTTTTAGCGGAATTGGTTATAGGCCGCTATATATATAATTGATGCTAGTAAAAGCGGCGTATAAACAGCTTACTTAAAAGAATAACTTTAGAATAAAAATTGAAGAACTGTATAAGAGCTTTCTACTCCTTGAATATAATATTTGCTTTTGTCAATATATTTATAATAAAATTAAAGGCTCTATCTTTTTTATTATATAGCAACCGAGCTACTATCTAGTTTATATTAATTTCGACGCCAAAATATTTTGATACTTTACCCTAGCTATCTTTTGTATAATTTATAGATATATCTAAATCATTTATAATAACGTCTTAAATAATAACGAAATCGGAGGTTTGGTGTATTTAAAAAAGGGAAATAATCGCGATAAAATCGTTAAGACAATATAATAACGAAAGCTAAAGTAATTAACGTTATAGAACCCAATATAGCGCTTTAATGAAAAGTTTAAAAAGAAAAGATATGATATGTAAACTAAAAGAAAAATAATTTTCGTGATAATAGCGATTTATCTAAATAAGGCCCAATAGCTAGCGATTAATTAACGATATAAGGATTACTTTTTCCCGTTAATTACAAGTCTTTTTTAACGAGAATAGCGCTATGGCCCGCTCGGCGCATTTTTTCGAAAAAGTTTAATCGAAATTTAAAATAAATTAGTAATTTTTCTTAAATTCATAGCTTTTTTTAAATTAAGTTCCTTTGTTTTAATCAAAACTCCCGCAAACGCCTCTTTTTTACACTTTTAAAATTTGGGCCTAAATAAAACATTTTATATAAAACCCACCCTCTATTGTTATTGCTAATGCCTAACGTTGATCAAATCATACCTTCGATAAAAGCTAGCTCCGTTAATTATCTTAACTCTCGCATCTAATTAACCGATTATCTTCGAAGACATTCTTTAAATCTTCTCCGCCGATTCAATACCGGGCTTAGCTATCCAATATCTACTAATAATAAAGCTAGAAATTACTTTCAGCTCTAATCCGCCTATATAAAAAAATATAATAATAATTCGTACCAAAACTATATTTCTTAAAATAACTAATATACGAAAATTTAATTTTTCTAACGCTTTTAAATTTAACGAAAAGCCTAATCATACGTAATACTACCGAAATGGATAAAGCTTCTCTAAATCTATATTTAAATTAGATATCGCTTAAACTCTCTCCAATACTCTATATTTCATCGATATCCGCCCAATCTTTGCTAAAAATATACCTCTTCCCGACAATCGCTTAATTCTATTATAAAAACTAAAAAAAGAGCTGCATCTTAAAGATACCTATTACCTCTTATATAAATAATCTTTATAATACTAAAATAACGATTAGCAAAAGAGAACTCATATTTAATTTCGATATAATTAATCTAGCTAATTAGTAGCTTATAAATTTATTCGAAAATAGAATCTTAGCACTATACCAAAGCCCTCTCGAGTTAAACAAAAAAGAGAAATCGAATTCTCGGATTTAAATAATTTATAATAATCCAAATATTCGTTAGATCGCTTTCATCATCTACTAGCAATAATATTTCAAAATGCTAATCTATAATAAAGAAATAAAAACGGCCAAATTAATAAACTTTGCCTTTAAAGAAAAAGAGGAAAAAATAAAGATTCTAGAAAGAATTTTAGACCGCTATACGGAGCTTAGATTTAATCGAAAGGGTAGTTTAAAATAAATCGAAACGATTAAATAAATTAATAATATAAGCTATAATTTTTATATAATCAACAATCTAAGATTCTTTTTCCAAAAGCCTAATCTAAATAAAATATAATATAGCGACTAAACCCGGAATATTATATACCTAAACATCTTTAATATAAAGGTAAAAAAGCAAACTAATATTAAAAAGATATTTCGGAAAATCCGATCAAAATTTAGAAAATCTAATACCCTTTTTTATAAACTTTAGAAAAATCAAATCAACCAAACCATATTCTTTTAGATATTCGCTTCTTAAAGCCCGGAGATTAATTTTATAAATTAAGAAAGAAAATTAAAAAAAGGAAATCTTACCTATAAATAGCTCAAACCTAAAAACTATAAGCTAAATAATCGTTATTATTCTATTCGCAAAAAAGATATAAACCTAAGGCAATTTATTTATAAAAAAAAAGCCCCGGAAAAAGAAAATATTAATCTAGATAAAGATTCGGATAAGATTATTCTAATAAATATATCTTCCCCAATATATTTGCTAGCTCGGCTAAGCCCTTTTAAACCTATACAATTCCGACAACAAACCAGCATTATTAAACCTAATAAGCCTATTATTCGGCTTTTAATTAATATTGCTGCAAATAAAATTATATTATATTTCTACTTTATTACGCCCTTAATTTTCAAAATTAAAAAAAAAATTATTAAATACCCCCGCAATATATAAACCTACCCGGGAAAAAGAAAAAGAAAAAAAAGCTAAAAAAAAAAAGCTAAAAAAGCTGTATAAAAGGAAAAATAAATTATAAATAAATAAAAAATGGATTTAATTCGAGATTCTTCGATAAAAGCTTTGAATCTCGAAAAGTAATATATATTAGGGCAAAATATAAAAAGAATATGTAAAGGTAGGGATAAGATATCTTGGGCCCTAATTAAGGTAAGATCACGGGTATAAAGCAATCAGGACGGTGATTTTCTTCTTAAACCCTAATTTTAATTTTTAATATCTACTTTCTTCCCTTCGTTTTATACAATCTGATTTTGATGCCCCTAACTCTAATCAGAACGTGACCATTCCAAATTACGATTTTTATATGCTTTTGAGCTTATATGCACCCCGATTTCGATTCTTCCTACCGGCTTCAACAGCGCCGTCAAGTCAGACGTCAACAACGTCTTTTGGCGAGTCCATTGCGTGGGTCCTACTGGCCATGCTCTGGTTCATCGTATAGCTGCATAAGCATACAGCCAAGCCTTGCGTATTGGTCCGTGCAGCTGCAATCATGCAATAGACCCATACCTATATCCCCGCCGATGCGGCCATCACCACGACACACTCCTCAAGCAGCCATCAATGTGACAGTCAAATTATACGATCCTCTCTACATGGACTGGTCCGATTCCAGACCTGATCCCTTCTACAACTGCGACGCCGCTTATATCCTGGAAACGCAAGCCTATCGTGACTATCTCCCGCCACTCTAAAGTGTTTACGTTGCACAATTCTGAGGCTCTTACACAATCGACGTCCCGATTCCTCCACACAGTCCAGGGAGGCCGAAGTCGATAGACAGTATTGCGCCCCGATCTCGCCCTGTTCGCGCTATCCTTTACGAGTATATCCCTGGCGTTTCCCTCAGCGAAGACATGAAAGACTGGACATTCAAATACAGCCAAGTACAGCGGAAACAAATCATGCGGGCATTGATAACTGCAGAGAGCAGATTACGGCAGCTAGATGTCCGCGTTGATGAAGACTTTGAAGCACGCAATGTTGTCATCAAATCGCTCGAGGAGAATAAACTGGCCGATATCCGTATCATCGATTTCGGTGCGGCACAATGCGGGGAGCGCAGTACTGACGAGGGGCATGCGCCTACCTTACAACCGGAGCCTCTGGCACAGATCATTGAGCGTTGGCGCGATATAACTGTATCTGGTCATATGGATCCATCGAGACTTCGATATCCGTTTGCAGACCTGGTGGATTGGGACTGGGACACTTGGCTTTGCAACGAATATCCGGCAGCCAGATGAGACAGGCACTGCAATCTACTCTTCAGCTACACAGTACAATGAGTCTCCAAAATGCACAGACCCAGCAATCACTTCGTCTGCTCCAGGAGGATGACCTCGGAAGTGCCGTCAAGAACGAGTTCAGTTCGCATTCGTGGACACTCCCGGGTCTCGATCATGGGCCTGGCCACTTCAGCCTGGCCATTTCAGCCTGGCCACTTCACTGTAGTGTGGCCCGAAGATGAGTTAATGCGTACTGCCCTGCTAAGTAGAGAAAACGGGCAACTATGCCATATATATCTGGCAACGAGATGTCAGACAATCATTGGACCATGCGCAGAACCATTGCGGTCATCTTGCAATGCCTTCTACTCCCGCGTCCGTGGCCAACTTTTCATCGGTCTCACTTGCAACCAGGCGCGAGAACATCTTGCCACCGACATCTGTAAAGACCTCTCGCGGGATGGGCGAAACCGGAAAACATGAGGACGGCCCCAGTTCGATAATACAGACATAATAGAGACTGCATATGGTGGAGACGGAGCACGGCGTCCGACATGGACTGGCTGGGCTTGAGCTTCTGGTTTCCTCGATGTTGATGCCTGAATTTGTTAGATTTTTCTATTGACATGACCAACATCGAAGGGGAAGTCCCAAGCGGCTGTGAAGTGATCTAGGAGAGTGAGGCCTGCAGCCACGGCCAGGTTGATGTAGATGTTGCACGTCCCAGAAGCAAAGAGATCGTTTGAAGTCCTTGAGCATGACGGCGCCGATGGGTATAAATGGAGCACATTACGAGAGACTAGAGTAGGTATGCCGCAAGTTCGCTGTTGGCAAATTTGGCGGCCGAAGGGACATTGTGGGTTTAGTGGTGAGGAGGTGGTTAGTGCGAAGCTAAGTGATTTGGAATTATATCATCGCAGACTCTCAGGTGGCCCGCTATGGTGGCGCCCCGCAGCGAGCCATGGAAGTACCTAGGTGATGACATAGGTGGAGGCAGATCAACTTGGAAGCCATAAATATATGTACTGCGAACGAAGTCCCCAGTGTCTTGGAGATTGCGCTGTGAAGCATCCACATTGAATTGCTCCGTACCACGAACCAAACATGGAGAGCAGGAACTATATCAAATATTTTCCCAATCTTGAGGAGATCCCCGACGGCGAGGCCGAAGACATCCAGGCCGTGGCAAAACAGTTCAACGATATCCAGAGGGCGCAGTACAACGTCCATCGCCATTGTTTCTCGGGTACTCATGCCAGAACCCAAGGTATCGTGAAAGGGAAGTTCATCGTGCCCGATGACTTGCCCCAGCATCTCAAGCAGGGAGAGCTGTTCTCCAAGGGTGGGCAATATGCAGTGGCTGCACGATACAGCACCGAACCAGGTGACCCATCGCTTGACGTAGGCCACGAGATGCCTGGAACTAGGCCTCTAAAAGACATTGCTGACACTGACTGCTCAGGACCGGGAGCCCGCACCCAGGGGCTTTGCCATGAAACTTTTCGGCGTACAGGGCGACTACTACCCTGAGGGGAAGAACGCCCCAACACAAGACATTGAATTCAACTCTACCCCAGCCTTGGACCTAGCCACGGCCAAAGTCACCAAGGAGATAGTCGACCTCAGGATGGCCAATGGCCTGTCCGGTCCGGATATCGAGAACGCCCTCAAGCAGCGCAGAGACTGTCCGCTTCAGATGGGCCGGTACCAAGTGCATAACACGCACTTGGAGTCGACCAAGTTCTATTCGCAGACGGCGTATCGCTTCGGCGACCTGGTGATGAAATACCGCCTGGTGCCCACGAGCGAGACGCAGAAGAATTTGCGCGAGGAGGTCACGAACAAGGAGAAACACCCCAACGACATCATGTCCGAGTGGCTGAAGGACTTCCACAAGAACAACCAAGCCGAGTGGGACTTCCAAGTGCAGCTCCTCGAGAATGTGGACGAGCAGCCCATTGAGTACGCCGGAACGGCGTGGGACGAAGACAAGTATCCCTGGCAGACTGCTGCGCAGGTGGTGTTTCCCAAGCAGGACAGCTTCTCGTTTGCGGCGAAGACCTTTTGGGAAGATCATTTGCGGGTCGATCCCTGGCTTGGACTCAAGGCGTACCAGCCGCTTGGAGGGTCCAACAGGCTGAGAAGAGTGGTGTATCCGGCAAGCAGCGCCTTGAGGCGGAAGATGAATGCGAGGGAAGAGGTCCGTGTCAAGACTATCTCTGAAATTCCGGGCATTGAGATTGTTGTTTGAACGATGAAGGGGGTGGCCATCCGTGATGCCGGCTGTGTCTGAGGGTCGTTGCTATATTGTTCTGTACACTAGGTTGCTGAATATGCCGATGATTGATAGCAGAGTGAAAGCTTGTCTTGCTACTACATACATTCAGTCCATGAGTGGACAAAGGTGAAGCACAGCTATATTTTGTAAATCGGCGCAAGTTGGGGCCGCCAGTGTTTTACCAAAGGCCAGCCGGCTTACACTTTTAGGTCAGGAACGGCTCCAACAGCGGTCAATATCCGCCCACACTAGGGCAACATCGCAGCCGTCGAAAGAGTACGATGGGAGGACTGGGAAGAGCATTCTCAATGGTGAGATGCCTTCTTCTGTGGCTCGAAGGCTCACACTGTCCTTTTAGCCTCAGATTCTTGGATAGTCTAGCACGGTGTCTTGTGCTTTGGCATCAAGCCTTCTCAAGAGCTCTCCCAAATTCTTCTGGATCGCCTGCAGGGCCACAAATTATGGAAGGGTAACTTCGCAGGGTTGAACGCTGTCCTGCGACGAATTTGTCGCGACGAATGGGCTCAACATTGTCGCAGAGACAACAGATACCCACAGTACGCTCAGCCGCCTTGCCGCAGCTTTGCCAGAGCAGCCGCAATGCCATCGTCAAGCTGATCGTCCTTCCTCTTCGAGGACGAAGTCTTGCTTGACGAAGCCGAAGCCTTTGCCTTTGCCGGCTCCCCTCGGTACTGTGTTTCGAGCTGGGCCATACGCTTGGACTCCTCGATAGCGGCGGCGAGCTCGGCCTCTTCCTCTTCCTCAGTGGCAGCTTGTTCCAGCCGCGGCCTCTTGGCCTGGTGTTGGCCAGCTCCAGACGCTACACTTTCCTCGCCTTCTGCCTGGCTTCTAAAAGCAGCTATACCAGCCATGTCTCTCAACGGGACACGGCCAAGCGGCATGGCATCATCGAGCTTCTTCTTTCCATTCTTTGCACTCTCTCCCTGCTCCACGCCCCTCTTGGCGGCCGTCTTGACTCTGAACGGCTCATCTACCGCACTGCACCATGCCTTGACTTTCTTCTCGCCCCATCCACTAATCACGCCAATAGTCTCGGGGTCGCCATTGACCGCGTTCCGCAGGCTGCCAAAGGTACTAACCAGGGCGACGGCGTCGGCTTTGTTGACGGCGCGCGGGACGGTGACGAACTCGACGAGCTTCTCAGCGTACGACGTGGCCTGGACGCCGCGGATGGCGGCGAAGTTGGCGTGCTCGTAGGACTTGTAGAGCTCGAGGTAGCGGGCGGCCTCGGCGGCGGACCAGCACAGGATGAGGGTGGCGTTATTGACGAGGCTGGTCTTTGCAAGCTCGCGGAGTGAGTCTTCGTGGTTGGGGATGTCGACCATCGTGAGGAGAACGCGTAGGTTGTAGCGGCCTTGGAGGTTTCGGATGCGGGTGTAGATGTACTCGGGGTGGAGGCGGTGGTATTTTAGACTAGTAAGGGAGAGATGAATGTGTTAGACGGACACTCATATTTGGATTGACGAAGCTGAAGGTGACTCGCCTCAAGAAAAGAGCGCATGTGGTAAGTCCCAAGCCGTAATCGGCGGGTATGTCGCTATACTCCCAGGCCACTGACTTGAGACAGGCAATTACAGGATTTCCCTTCTGGCGCGGCGAGACCAGTATCGACGAGCCGGCAGACCGCTGAGGCAAAGCTTGGGGAACAGGCTGCTTCACGCCCGGGGCGACATTGTTGGGAGGAGGCCTGTCCAATCTCTGAGGAGTGGGCTGTTGAATCTTCTGGGGAGTGGGCTGCTGCACGCGACTGGGACCGGCTGCTGCTGATCGAGAGAGACCAGATGACTCCGCGGCGGCGAGTGCCGAGAGGAAGGCATCATCGGCTCCGAAGTCGTCATCCATGATCTCGATCGGAACTTCAAGGCATGATGCAGGCGTTGGCCGTGGGGGGGGATATATCTGATCTGAGGTGTGGTGTGGGTTGTGGAATAGTCAGAGTGCACGTCCGTATTCCTTTGACGTGTCGACGTGAAGAAGCGCGACTTGCACTTTAGCAAGCGGGAGATGACGTCACCGGGAACTTTTGGTGAAGAGGACTGGCGGAAGTTTAAAGTTTGCTAGGCGATGTCCTAACGCACAGAATATGCTTTTGCGCTGTCACTTTGAGTTGTCTTCAAAGAACTGTTGACGTCTTTCAGGTGACGGATACATGCAACTAATTACTAGGCAATTACTGTGTGTTCGACATCCCATGGACAGTTTCTACCAGCCTCAGAGCCTCGTCAGAGTTGCCAAGCTCGACGCCATTTCTAGTTCAAATCCACCGTCTGTAGCGACTCAATTTCATGCTCACGGTCGTCCGTCTGGCCCTCATGCACCCGATACAGAGCGCGCAACCACATATCAAACATATCCTGCAAAGCACGCGCCTGGTCCACCGGCAAGTGCATCTCCAGCACCTGGTCCCGCAGCTTCTCATACGCCTCGATCATCAGCCACGTCTGCAGCGGCCGTATCTCCTCCGTCTTCGCGGCCCCTCCCCTCCGTGATGGTTTCTTGCTGTTGTTCCGCCGCATTGTCCCCGCCAGCTCCCGGCTGAGCAGCTCCATGGTGACCTGCAAGCTGAGGGCGTCGGGCCCTGGTGCCGGACTGCGGAGGCTCGGCGATGATGGTGATGTCCCGTCTTCGTCTTCCGGGATCGGCGAGAGTGCCTCGGGCGAGAAGGACGGCTTGAAGTAGATGGCTGCGTCTTCTTCGAAATCAACCAGTGTCCCGTCTGAGGTGGGCGAGCCGCCCTCTAGCTCGAGATCGGACACCGGGGGCGTTAGCTGCCGTGCGTATGCCATCTGTGAGATGGGAGGTGGTGGTTCGGTTGGCGGAGGAGGCGGCGGAAGAGGGGATCGTCTTGACACGGCTGAGCGGATGGTGTCGAGGGTGGCCTGTCTCGTTTTGGCGGCGTGCCACTCGTCCATATTCTCCTCCAAGGTAGTATTCGATTGGAGATTCTCGTAGCTCCGTGCGTCTAGAAGAGCTCGGTATTGGTCCGCAATCGACTCTACATTGGAATGTTCTTGGAACTCCAGCTTAGCTGGAGTTGGCTCTCCCTCCAACTGCCCGATTCGCCACACCGGTGTCTTCGCATACCTTCGCATGATGGAAGATGAGTTGGACAATGTGGATTGTGGCGATGGTGGAGGCAGCGGCTCCTCGAACGACTTCTTGGATGATGTCGGGCTGGGCGTAGGGGTGATAGCTAGGTGTGCGAATTCGGGGATCAAAGTCGAGGGAGCCGGCGATTTTGTATGCTCGAGGCTTGGAGACTTGTCCATGGGTTGGAGTAATAAGCCGCTCTTGCGAACATATTCCTGCCATTTTGGATCGCTCAGATCGGGGGGAACGGGGAGCGGTGATCGTTGGGGTGACGACTTCGGCAGAGGTTTGCCGTGCGTCTCCGCCGAGCCTCTCGTTGACGAGTCCGTCGAGCCTATGGGCGTGGGATTCAGATTAATGGACTCGGGACGCCGTTTGACCAGTTTACGAAGCTTATTTCGCGACCTGGGGAACGGGCCATCGAGTGCCGATGGCATGGCGAAAGAGGAGAAACCCGCGGGGGCTATTAATTCGTCTATAATGGTAAAGATGATCGACAGCCTATGCGAAGATCGTATGCTGGACAAGCACAAGTTGCGTGTAGTATTAAACAATGTACTAATCAAAGTAGAACGCACAAAAGTTCCAGATTTACGAATGTGATGCCCGAGACGCTGTGACAGTTTTGATGAAAGCGAAACAGGGGAGGCACACATGTGAAGTGAATACTCTGTAGACAATGGGCATATTTTAAAATATGCGGCTCCTGGTGTTGAACGTGAAAGAGCTGCAAGCCCAGAGACGCACAGCCCGGGATGACGTTGACGTCGAGGCGGCTGGCCAAGGACACCCTTGACTGACACGAACAAGCGTTGATAAGATGCCTCCTGGGCGTGGAAAACCCCCAAGAATGATGGTGGGCAAGGCCGCAGCACACACACCCGCTAACCTGCATTCATGCAGTTGGTGTGTCCCTGCTTGCCATCTCGTTCTCGTGCTGATGGTGACGACGCAAGACCTGCTTTCCGGCCAGGTGGGGGCCAAATTGAGTTCTACGATTCATCCAACTTTAAACTCTAACAAGACCTGTCCAAAGCTTGGCAGTTGAGGCCTCGCACTGACAAGATCACGGTGGCATTACAGCCGAAACCACTGCCTATCATGTTCACCGTCAAGTACTGCTGCCGAACAGACACTGGAGTTCCAACGACTTGATTTCCCTTTCACGAGCGGCCGACATAGGCGACCACCCGCGAGTCTAGCCCCCCCCCCCCGACTCGGGTTGCGCAAAGCGCTGAAGAAAGGAATTTGCCTTTTTGACTTTGAAAGTGTACTTGGTATATGCAAAGTAGGCTCTGCCGATGCCCAGAACTTCTTTCTTGTCGTCATGTTCCACCCATCCGCGCCACACTCAAAATGCGCGTCGTTCGTGGGCGGTCCGCATTTTCGGAAAACCATGTCAACCCCTCGTCTTTCCCCAGGCCTGTTCCCTCGTGGCAGTTAGCGATCTCTTCGCAAATGATCGACCTCATCTCCGCACTTATCCCCCGCGCTAGAACTGGCTCCGAGCCAGCGGTCAGGTACAGCACATATATGCGACGTTTTCTCAGCTCGGACCGCAGACGGTCAGTGCCAATGACCAACTTTGGGCGGCACTGCACGCTGTGCTGAGCCGTGACAATGTGATATCTGCGTGCGTCGAGCAGCTACCCGAGCAGGTGGCGTGACTTGTTTGTTGAAGAATTGCCCGCGCATGGGGCAGCGGTACCCATTGCCTCTAGGTCTTGTGTATACGAGTACTGTAAATTATTGAGCAGTTGCAGAAAGTGAATCGTTTGATTCTTGTTTCTAAGGACCTGAAGACCCTGAACTCCAAATAAAGCAAAACCATGATGTGACCCTTTTTTTGACCTCACCCGTGGCTCAATGCACCCTGATGATCCGAGATGCCCTTCAAATTCAACCATTACCACATACCCTAGAGCAAAAGAATAGAGAAGAGTGGAGACGGAATCGCCATGAAGAAAAAAGTCCTCCTCAAGGACGGGGGTATAATTGAACAAAGTTGGTATGTGGTGAACCTTTTGGAAAGCGGCGCCCAGGCAGCCGTTTCGAATAGACGAAGCTGTCATCCCATTTACATGATGATGGCAGGAACGTCGACGTTGGCCTTGATGGTCTTGTGGGGGAGAACGCTGCCGCCATTGACGTAAATCTCGTCACCAATGGTGACGTCGTCGCCGAGAACAGTAACATTCTCGAGACGAGCCCACTTGCCGACACTGCTGTTCCAGCCCACGATGGTGCTCTTGACCCAGGCGTGATCCTTGACGCGGGAGTTGGAGAGGATCACACAGCGCTGCAGACGGACGCCATCGCCAATGACCACGCCGGGGCCGATGGTGACGTTGGGACCGATCTTGCAGTTCTTGCCAATTTTGGCGGTAGGGTCGACCATGACGTTGCCACCGAAGACGTACGACTCGGTTTCAGGGGTGAGCAGCTTGGAGCCCTGGCGACTGAGAGAGGCCAGGTACAGGCAGGTGCCGGACAGGAAGTCCTTAGGCTGACCGACATCCATCCAGAAGCCCTCGAGGTCGAAGGAGTGCAGCTGGCCATCACGCACGAGAGCAGGGAAGGTCTCCTGCTCGATGGAGGTGGGGCGCAGCTCGATGCGGTCCAGGACAGAGGTGTTCAGGATGTAGATACCGGCGTTGATGCGATTACCGACGAACTCGACGGGCTTCTCGACGAATCGGTCGATGCGAGAGGGGTGCGAGGGCTTGTGGACAATGACGCCATACTTGGAAGGCTCCTCGACCTTGGTGACAACGATAGTTCCCTCATCTCCGTGGGCCTTGTGGAAAGCAGCCAGTTGCTTGAACGGGTAGTCGCAGGTGACGTCGGAGTTGAGGACGAAGAAGGGGGAGTCGTCCTTGCCGAGGACTGGCTCGGCGAGCTTGAGGGGGCCGGCAGTGCCCAAGGGCTCGGTCTCGACAGAGAAGGTGATGTTAACACCAAACTCCTTCTCGTACTATTGTTTGCAAAGGGAAAAGTTAGCTGGCAAATTAGCAGGCGAGAGTTTTGGAAACTGCAACGGCAATTGCCATGTGGGCGGAAAGTAGCTGGCAGGGGCATGCAAGGACTAGAACGAACCTCCTTCAGGTGGGCCTCCATGACCTCGGGGCGGTAATTGACAGCCAGGACAATATCAGTGACACCGGCCTCGGCGAGAGCCTCTATCTGGTGCTTGATCATAGGCTTGTTGGCGAACTCGACGAGGGGCTTGGGGAGGGTCAGGGTCTGTACAGCATGTCTTGGTCAGTCTGCTAGTCCCAATTGAACATGATTGCCTTGTCACCACCATGCTAGATAGGTAGTCATGCCATGTGTCTACTGGCAAGCTGTGAAAGCGATGTGTAGAGGTATAGTGTGTAATTGAAAGGCAGGGCAGGGCACGGCATGGTGGGCTATAGAGCATCGTACAAGAGGGCGCAGACGGGTGCCGAAGCCACCGACGAGAATGAGAGCTGCATTTGAGAAAATCGGTTAGTTTCTTGGTGCAATCTGGGTCGCCAGTAATACAAGCATGTATTGAGAGACTTTGGAGTCTTACCCTTCATGATGGCGGTGGTGAAGTTTGAGAGCCTTGGTGGTTGGTGGTTTGGAAGGGAGGGCGGTTGCGACAGCTGCAATGGACTCCAGATCTTGGCAGTCGGGCCAGTGCGATAAATGGCGATTGCTGTCTGGGTAACAATGACAGAAAATGAGTAAATGCAACAGAATATGCTGCAGATTGGGAATAAATCGACTTGAATAACGTCAAGGCGAACAGAATGTGAGTATGTCGGCGACAGAGAGAGGGAGTGAAGGTAGAAGCAGAAGACAGCTTGACACTTTTGGAGGAGGCCCGGTCAAAGTGCAAGTGGCCATCCAAGTGATGGCCGAGGTGGACCCCTGCAACCGGTCATTAGCTGCTGTTGCTAGTCGGCTCAGTAACAGGGGCTAGGCCTTTCCAGGCACAAGGCTACCTGCGGGAGACGGGAAAGGGGCAGGGTGGGGCCCCGGCCAATCATTGTCAAACCTCAGCCACGGGTCCAGGTTTTGTGACATTTCAGGAGATTATTCTAACACATTTTGGACAGGAGTATTTCAGTATCAGTATGTACAAACTGCTTATGGTTGCTTCTGTTGGAATGGGCAGATCAGAATCCGCACAGACATTCTCATGGGGCTCACAATGTCTTTGGTTGGCCTTGAATGCATCCAGCTGATGGACCTACTGACAGGTACCCATTCAAGAATATACGAGCCATTGTTCCATTTTCTCGAGTATGCATACCACCACAGTATCTACTTCGTGCTCATCGTCAGCTCGAGCTTGAGTATATCAGACCACATCTTCTGCGTATACACATAGAGGCACATTCAACATCAACGTCCTGTCCTGGTGTGCCGTCACCTGTGTAATACGAGAGCAACCGCCACTGCAAACTTTCACATACGATACGAGGTCACCAGGTGAGTAGATCTGGCCTGATAGACTATCGCAACGCGCATCTCCCCGACGCATGGAAACCGGGAAATTGAACGCGTCACGTCAATGAGACATTTCAACAATTCCCCGTTTGACGTCTAAATTGGGCCCCCTACACGTGACGCTGCCACCCACGGGGACAGGCCCGCTCCCTTACCCCGTCGTCTTGTCCGTGCTATTTTAAGATTTGTCGGCTGCCGAAGCGGCCCCAGCCGCGCGCCCGTCCGTCCATCTGGACTTCAAGTCCTCCGGTCTTCCACCACTGCTTGGCCTGTGCGTCAGTCATTGCACGGGAATATATATGTTGGAGGCCCGCTCCATACTTGTCTGCAACATTTCCGGGGCTTTCCCTTCTTCTTCAGATACAAAGTTGTCGCTTCGCTTCCCTTGCGCGTATGGCACGTTCCTGTCTGGCCTGCCGGACAAGCCCTGGAAGGTGCACAGGCAAATATTGGCTTCGCATTTGTGGGATATCACAACCGCTGCAATGGAACCACCTCAGAACTTTTCAGGTCATATACCACAGGCAGTCAAAGAATTGGTCATTATCATCATCTCTACTCCGTCAAGGTCATCAAACTCATCCCCTACGCTGCTATCTTGCTTTCCTCCTTTGCAGCCTTGCTATCGTATCACCTACGAAACCTCCAGCCTCCTCTCAAGAAAAGTCATAAATTCATCGTTTCCCGAACGCCGTGTTCTCGTATGAGGAATGTGAGAGAAGAAGCCGCCCCAGAGCTGCCTGAAAGCCATTCACCATAACGCGAAAGAACCCGGCCAGATGCCAACATCTCCTCTTTATTTTTGGCCAAGCGAGTGTGCTGAAAAAAGAAATCGTGAAAGGGAAAACGCATCAGATCTATCCTGCCTCCCGCTAGCTTTTCCATTCCTTCCCCGTACTGGGATTTTGTCGGTGAACCTCCGCCATCTAGACACACCAGTTCCAGGTCCAGGCTCATCGCCTTCTTGGCTCAAAGCAGGAAACCGCCCCCATTTTCCGTCCAACATCCTGCCATGACTGGACTCTAACAGCCCAGCGGGTCATGAACCGTAACTTGTTTGTTGCTTCAGTACTCAAGTCGAAAAGAGTGCAATGAAACTTGATCTTGGTGAGGAATGAATCAGAATGCCGCAGTGTTCGATTGTTCGAATGTTCATCTTTTGGGTCATGAAAGTCGTAAGTGTCGTTAAAACCAAAGCCAATGCAAATTTCCGTTTTATTAAGAGAGATTGTCTCGTCATGAGACGTGGGGGTATAAAAATGATGGTGATGATGAAGGGTTGGTCCAGGACTCTGGTGCAAAAATGATGCCGTGAAGCCGTCATGGTTTATATCGGAAATAAAACGGATATTTTTCTTCTCTTGAAGAGTGCATTCGCCAATCTGATGGGCTCCTGCAAGAGATTTGTGCTTCCGCAAGCAAGGTTTTGTCGATCCTGGAGGTACAAGCTATGCTTGTATTGGTACTCCTCCACGTGGTTGATGCCAGCCAGCCCTGCTCAGGCAAATCTTTGTGGACCCGCTTCCGGCCGGATGTCGCTTCTGGACAGGCACTGGCTGGTTTCAAGCCGCTGTGGGTATGACCCGGGCCTGCCTTCAGTCGTGGGACGTGGTGGAGCTTCCAGAAGAGTGGTGGCCAGATCGGCGGCTGCGGCCGTGGTGCGAGTGCGAGTGGTTAGACGTCGTGGAAGTGTGACGGCTGCTCTTTCTATGCTTCCGGTTGGCCTCGTCCGCCGGCAGACCCTGGACGATCCCGTTGCGGGCCAGCATGCCATTGTTGACGGAGAAGCTCCTGCACACCATGAACGCACGCATGGCGGCGTTCTCCCGCGCCAGCTCGTCGGACTGGTACGCCAGATCCGTCTGGTATTCCCGCCCGTTGACCAGTACCAGACACGTATACCCCGAGGGCTCGCGGTAGCATTCGTAGGTGGGCTCTGTCCATCCGCGGCGCTGGCAGAGGCCTGTTCGGGTGAAAAAGGGTGCATTAGCCATGTGTCTTCTGGGTTCTTGACGCCCTGGCTTCTGAGCCAGTGGCCCAATGGATCTGGCCTTTGTCACTGGCTCCTCAGGCTTCCGCCCCCGTTTCTCCGCCTGCACTTGCACTTCGCGTCATACCACCTCCCTGTCTGCTGCCTGCTGTCTTCCACCATCTCATCGTATCATGCAGACGAAATGCTGGGGTTCATGCAAACAGATGACGCGAGGGCAGCTGCATGACAGCCCAACCATGCAGCAGATTCAGCCCTACCATCGCTTCCTGTGTAGATGACGATGTGCAGTATCAAAAAACCAACACCCTTTGTAGGCCTTAGATCCAAAGTCTCCGAACCAGGGTTTCATCCGTCCGCGTGGGAGAGCAGAAACAAGGCATGCCACCCACACCACACGACACACACACCCAGCTATCTGGGTATATGCAGGGGTCCCGGAATGTGATGGGTGGATGGATGTCTCACGCATCTCACATGACCATGTCTATCAGAACTATCTGTAGACCTCAGGACGGCCAGGACGATTTGGCAAACAATGCCATTGAGATGGCCACAGAACGTCAATTGATATCGACCGAACTTACTGTCAAGGTATTGCATATAGAATCCACCGGCCATCATGTTCTTCGCTGTGGAGTGTCAAGTACAAAGTTGAGGAGTGGTCCTGGTGTAGAGGCGATTCCGTAAGCCGGCAGGCTAATTGTGGAACACTGTGAGGAAAACGTCGACCGGTGCCCCGGCGAGGTATTGCAAGAACGATGCTGACGACGTGTACAGCAA
This sequence comes from Ophiognomonia clavigignenti-juglandacearum, assembly GCA_003671545.1. Lineage (NCBI taxonomy): Eukaryota > Fungi > Ascomycota > Sordariomycetes > Diaporthales > Gnomoniaceae > Ophiognomonia > Ophiognomonia clavigignenti-juglandacearum. Next base: position 4,444 of record PYFS01003535.1, on the reverse strand, counting down.
AGAGGTTATTCTTTGCCAACAATCCCGGTGTGTGCGCGGCGATGGGTCTTGATGCAGGATCCGGGTAATGCAGTCCAGCCCAGCCTAGGGTCCGAAATGGGGAGAACTAAGCACACCGACGTGGTAGGTAAGGCAGAGATGCTGATGTCGGATGCGAATGGGGTAGTGTGACCTGCGACGCTATCGTGGCTTCTGCTTCTTTTCTTCAAAGACGTTGGACTCTCTTTGAAGGGGTAAGGGCCAAATTAGGGCAAGTTCAACAGAGTTTCTCGAGGAAAAAAGAGAAAGAGGAAGGGTATTGAAAGCGGAGCGGAGCTGGATGCTACGTGTTTCCCAGGGCTTGAGGTGCAGGAGAAGACGAGCCAGCAACGGCGAGACATGTGTGCTTTATTGCAGAAATTCAGATGGCAGATGCGGGGCTTCCATGGACACTGATCCAATTCATCATCAGGAAAAGGAAACACCGGCAGGAAAGGCAGTTGCCAGGATAGCATGGGTTTGGAGGCAAGGAATGATGGGAAGGGTTTCGACAGATGCAGCTCGAGGAGTGCGGCTCTCCAGAGTGTGACCCATCTTGATGTGCTGGCGTGCGTCGTCGCCAGTTGATAGAAGGCGCCGGGTCTAGGAAGCTCCACCAAGGCACATATAAGTGGCTACAGAATGCAGACAGCATCCGTGTAGAAGGAAGAGAACACCGGAGGTACAAGAGACCACGACCCCGTCAGAGTAGCGTGTACAAGACCATGTGGAGGACCAGGAAGAGGACTCGGCAACGCTCAACTTTCACGACGACCCCACGGCCACGAGCTTGGCGATAGGATCAACCGGCCGATCTTTGTTGGGTACGTATTTTGGCGTGACAGGGAGGGCCAGGTGAGAGCAGTGACCGCAAGTCTCTCTGACGACCACACAGAATCATCGAGCGTGTTCGGATCCGGATTGGGGGAGAGAACATTGGAGAGACGAACCATTTTTTTGGGGGATAAGGTCCGGCAGAGACAAGCTTGTGCAGCACCCATTTGTCGACAGACCCTTTTAACCCCTTGTTAACTGACGACTAGAAAGACAAGGGGGAAAGTCTCTGCTGGGTACGGTAGAAAGCGCCGTGTAATGCACCGCAAAGAAGGTCAAGAGAGGTGGCGAATGGCACAATGCTAGAATCGACCAATGTGCGAGCTAAAAACTGCAAGACTGCAGAAGAGTTGCAAATCGAGGGGGCCGGCGAGACGACGATTGTCGAGTGAGGTCCTCTCTCACATGGTGCAAGTTCCGAGCTGCCAGTCAGATTGGTCACCAAAAGACTCCGGCCCACGGAAGGAGAAGGGATATGCCTTGCTCCTACTGTGAATAACACAGGGGACCGGGAGATAGGCGCTCGAACGGTTGAAACCAGTCAACTTTGTTCTGAGATGGAACCCGCCATCGTCTGCCGACACTTGTGATGACAATGGGCGCTACCCAAGATGGCGATACGCTGCAGGTCCGCATATGGGTTCGGTAGGTACAGAAGATGGTGCGTATGTTACCAGAGGAGGAGAAGGAAGAGAGCAGCACGTTCTCCATGGCGCAGGCCCCAGGCAGAACGAGTATGATATTCACCTCATCAGCCGCTAATGCAGCTGCAGGACCACCAAGCAGTGGACTCCCTGAAATTTCCATCGCATGCTTGTCAGCCATTGAAAAATACTGTAGCTGCCACAATGACCCTGGGTCTTTTTGTCTTTCTGGATCGGCGGACAGGTTTGGCATTCCCTCCCATGCAGAGATGGCACGCCTGTCCATGGCGCCATGTCAGGATAGCAACGGTCGACGGTTCCTGTCTCGTGCTGTGCAGATGTAGTTTTTCAATATCGCCCGGTGTCGAGAGTCTGTGATCGGACGACCGCTCGGGAGCTTACTGCGTATTCCATAGAAATTAGTGGATGAATGGGTACCGCCATGGGAAGACGGCGGCCATGTGAAGGAGACAGCATATTCCATATTGTTTTCCCAATCGTTGACCCAACCTAAATTTTGTTCGACTGACCCTAGATGAGGGCCATGCCAGGGAATAGAAGTCGAGACTTTTGTGGGGTCTCACGAACGCCGCCGTGCGTGATTGGATACTTCAACAGAGCCGATGAGGTCCGGTCAACTTGGCTGTCGACAAAACTCCAGGTCAGGATGAATTGTTTGCCTGCTTGCGTGGAAGAGTCTTGCACAATCCCCTGGTGCGCCAATACAGCCAGTGACTCGACAAGACTCGACGAAGCTTGAAAGCGAAAAGCCGAGCAATATTCCACGGTGGTATTGGGCCAGATAGGACGGAAAATTGGCGTGCTACGTTGACAGGCAGACAGGTTGGAGGAATTGGACTCGTTGAAACTAGTATGAATGTACTGTAGTACACTCCGTAGTGTCAGTCCATGGCGCGCGGTCCACGGTCCATGTCCACGAAGAGATGAACGGCGGTATTCCGTGAAGTCGGTGAGGCCAAGACGAGGAAGTCGAGATGCGTGGGACTGGCCCATCCCTGCATTGGGTTGCAGATGCAGATGTATGGATGGCCGCAGTTCCTCGAAGTTCATGGTGAGGAGTGAGGAGTCCTCCGAGTGGAGGAGCTACGGCGAGAGTCCGTGGCGGCACTGCCATTGTACAAGTTCCTTAAGGCCAGGCAGTACTTGTTGAGACTCTTGCCGTTCTGATTGTGCCGGTTTGTCTGCTGGAGGTCATCCAGGCCTTACCACTCATGCAGTGATGAGCTGGCAAGATGCAGCCTTTGAGATTAAATTTGTGATATTGTTCGTACCATCGAGCGGCTGAGGTACCCTCCATTTATCCATACGCCGGCGGTAGCAGGGATGAACATTGAGTGATATCTCTCCCCTCATGTCATGAATTGGGGGAGAGCGGGCAGATGTTCGTACAGACCAAATGATGTACCGAGTACTTTCATCGCGCACGTGAATATAGATGCGTCGTGAGGCTACCTCTAGTATGGGATAGATGGCTAGATGGACGGCCAAAAGTTGTGAAGCCATCGAACCGCGGGAACCGGCCAGCAGAAGCAGACGCGCAGATGTTTCCGAGAGGAGGGGTCGAGGACGAGCCTGACGAGGTACAATCCGGCGTGGCGGTACGGAGTGCTGTAACCGCACGACGAAGTGGAACGAGGCCGCAGCGGGCAGACGCATGTCGAGGAAAGTACGGAGTACCTGCGCGGCTGTTCGCTGTGCTGTGTGGTGTGGAGGTCCACGGGTGTGGTGGGTCCAGCTTCCGAGTTCCAAGAGAGCTCTCGACAAGAATTGGCAAGCACCACGATATCGATGAATTGACTTTTGATTTTGTGGCAATGGTTGACAGTTGAGCACCGGAGAATTAGTGCGCCACATATCGGCGTGCCGCTGGCCTTCCAAGGTTGTTGCTGTTGTGGTTTTGTGCGAAGAAAGGATCTCCATGACGGTGCAGAGTACTCTGGACAGTACTTGTAGCTTATGTTTTGGGTACAAGATACGAGAGCGAGGTTGTACAAGATGGTTCGCATGGTCCGTGCCTTCCACAGCACCTGTGTTGCTTCTTTCCTTCCAGAATCTTAAGGGGGGTGGGCGCGGGGGCCTTGTAAATTTCGGATGGACCCCTGAAACACTTTCGACAGCAGATCTTCTGTAGGACCTCATTTCATCAACCACAGCCGCGCGCCCCTCTGTTAAAATTAAAATAAAATAAACCTGGATGTTCACGGTGCCGAGCGTGACGAGAGCTACCCGTCCAACAACCATGCGATCCTCATCAGTCCAGACATCCTGCAGTGTTCCGTACCGCCTTTTGTTGCTAGTCCAATATCCACGGTGGACAAATCTGTGCCTCGATGTGTACCCTTCCCTTCCACAGCTCTCATGCAATCAATCGAACCTGCAACACACCAAATCTATGCAGTCCGAGCCAAAGTCCACGTCGAGAACGCTTTGTGCCTCCCAGCACCGACGTCATACTGCGTCCCTGCGTCGTTCTCGACGATGAGAGTCATTGATTCCTATGGCAAGTGCTACCGAGAGTCTTCTGTCCTCGGTAGTCCCGGCAAAACGGTAACTCATCTGACATGCACGGCCTGCACATGCACCACCCCTCTACAGCTTTTCCCCAGTGGACGGCGACGAGGAACGAAGGCAGTCAGCACTTGGTGAGGCATCGTCTTGGAAAATGTTGCTAGCCTCATTCACTGACTGTCTGCCAGTTAAGTACAGTAAGAGTGGCACCTTGTAAAGTAGGCTGTCTGCCACGAGGGCATCCGAACAGAGGGATCGAAACATCTGTTACACTGCATGGTGAGAGGGTCAAGCAGGAGGGTGTATGGCCTGCTCTGACCTAGAACCCCCCCCCCCCCCCTTCCCCCCCCCCCCCCCCCCCCCTCCCCCCCCCCCCCCCCCCCCCCCCCCCCCCCCCCCCCCCCCCCCCCCCCCCCCCC
>PYFS01003519.1:0-71999 GCA_003671545.1 Ophiognomonia clavigignenti-juglandacearum | reverse complement strand
AGGGAAAACTGGAAGACGATGCTGAAGCTGATGATGATGATGAGGAGGAGGAGGAGGAGGAGGAGGAAGTGTCGTCGCTGGAGGGGTCGGGTTTGGAGGATGAGATGATGCTGTTGTTGCTGCTGCTGCTGCGGGGGCTCATCCAGAAGAAGGTGAGGAGGGCTTGGAGGAGGTTCTTGCCCTGGAGGAGGGATTTGAGGGCTGCGAGGAAGAGGGCGCGCAGGTTGCGCATTGCAGAAACGAATGGCTGCGTTTGGTGCTTGGTGCTTGGTGTTGGTGTTGGTGTTGGTCGATGTGTGTCCCACTCACGGCATTGGGGTTGGGTGTTGCGAGGGGGGGGGGGGCGGTGTTTCAACGACAGGATGAGGTTGTGGGATGAGATGAGAGATGAGGTGAGTGCGTGTTGGGTTGTGATCGACCAAAGCCGCCGCCGCTCTGCACAGATTATATGCTGTGGAATTCAAAAACCAATGAAGCAACGAGTGGTTCGAATAAATCAATGTATTACAAAAAAGCCGGCAGCACAGAGCCTTTTTCTGTGTGGGATGTGTGTTTTTGTGGTGTCGCCAGGACCCAGAATTGTTCGTAATGGCTGTGATAAAATTAGGATACGGTGAGCAAGGGAGGGGGGGGGGGAGCTGGAGAGCCGAGGGGCCCAGAGCCGGCAGACGCAAGCAATTGCACTGTACATACCTAGGTACAGTCAAGGTAGTGGGAATTGGAAGTGGTGTGGATAAGTCGAGAAGGGGACACTACCTGCATGGCAAATGCTACGAGACCAGTTGAGCCTGGGAACGTTGATGAGAGCTTGTTGTCCAACAAGTCATGCAGGATGTGTGCGTGTGTGTGTGTGTGTGTGTGTGTGTGTGGTGATCTACTAGGTAGGTATAAGAGAGAGAAAACGCTGTATTCTTCGGAGGACGAGAAGGCCGGCGCGGCGTACGACCGGCCGCGGGTGGGGGGCAGGGCTGGGGGCGTTCAGTGGGAAACGAACCAGTCTGGTTGTTCAAAAGCCCTGAAGTTGCCGGCTTCTAGGCCTCTAATTAGGAAGCCTGGGCAGCAAGTGGCAGATACTTCTGACATGTATAAGAAGGTCTGGCCCACAAAATCCTTACTACCTCACTTATTAGAAAGTGTCAACTGAGCCAGAAGATGCTGGCCCTGAGAGAGAGAAAGAGAGAACGATACGATAAGATGTATGACGGGACTATCCCGACAATTCTCGCGCCTGCGAAAACGAGAGTGGAGAGAGACTTTGCATGTAAAAGGAACCGGCCGGGTACTACTTACAAAGCGCAGAGAGGGTATGTAACGTTGCTGTTGTTGTGCGGGCCATCTTCGGGCTCGGGGCCTGAAACCCACTGACACACACAATCACTGATGTGCCCCTCCAAAGCGCAAGCAACATTCCGAGAACACAAAGAAAGAAGGAACCAGTGGGAGGGAGTGGATCAGCAAACAAGATTGCCCAGCTTGTATGAGGTTCTGCTGGAAAAGTCTTGACTGCTTATGAGGGCATGGCATCATCAGCACCAGTACCGCTAGAGGGGCGGAGGGGTGGAGGGGCAAGATCAATGTAACATCGGCTTTTCAGGGTCTTTTCTACCTACTATGTATAACGCTCGCCTTGCTTACTCATCCAGTCGACGTCTGCTCTCGTCAAAACCCTAATGGAGGAGAGTCGGGCCTGGGGAGCTTCCCGTTCCGCATACCACTCACTGGTGTTGAACCCGTTCTTTGGGCACATGCATATGTGCTACACACTCCAGATCGTGGGCAAGGTTTAAATCAAGGCGTCGGACCGGCCTCGCATCAACAGTGGCAAGTTGCAAGCCTTCTGCCATGGCCCATCTTTACTCCGCAACTAAGTACTTATGGGATTGCGGTCGCCAGGTGTGCAATGTGACCACAAAAACGATACAAAATGTAGAGCAGCATTTCATCGACCCGCTGTCTACTAAGTAGTCACCGGCAGTTCCCTTCCGCTTGCCAGCCGGCACGAGAACACCGGCATAAGGGACAGCTTCAACTTCACAAGCTTCTTTCATGTTCCTTACCAGTAACTATTGCCTCTCTCAGCTTACCCGGTACTAGGTATAGTCACGCTACCTGGCTACCCACCACACCAAAAAAAAAACCTTAGACCTGTCAAACATCTTAGCGATGTCCCCTAAGATCGCCAGTGACAAGGTGGACCTTGGTTGCTGCAACAGTACACCACCACACTGTTTCCCTTCGCAGAACTCACACGGTGGACCCTTGCCGGCCCCATTATCACAGTCAAACGTTCCATCGACTTGTGTCCTGAGAGGAGGAACCACCATCGGGACCATCGGCCATGCACCAAGCCGCCGAATGGTTCTTGACTTGGGAGCTATCTCGTCCGATGTATCATGAGGCAAAGTACTTTCCGGACTGCCGGTGTTCGGCAATGACATGTGAGCTTTCCTGACTTGAGGTCATCGCTGCGAGTCGTTTGTGTACTTGTGAGTGTGAAGGTCTCGGTCGTCCCTACAGTATCTTCCTTCTTCTTTCTGTTTTCTTCACCTGAACCATACACTTGAGATATCGACTGAAGCTCTCATAAATCCTTACTGCTCATTGCCAAACCATCTGCCTATTCCTGTCCCGATATCACTCTTGTCGTAAGACCGTCAAGATGAGGCTCATCATCCGTGACGATGCCGATCAGGCCAGTGCCTACATCGCCAACTACATCGTCACCAGGATCAAGCACTTCGCCCCAACAGCGGATCGCCCATTCGTCCTAGGTCTTCCTACTGGCTCTAGCCCTCTCGGTGTTTACAAAGTTCTGGTAGAAAAGTACAAGGCTGGCGAGGTGAGTACATCTGTAGTCCGCCCCCACACGCGTCTCGAGATAGGACGGCAGTTGACAATCTACCACAGATCTCATTTCAAAATGTCATTACCTTTAATATGGTGAGTTTCAAAAAAGAGTTACATCCTCAGAACCAACATGCAATGCTGAACAGAAGACCAGGACGAATACATCGGCATTCCTCGCGACCACCCAGGTAAGCCCACCACTCCCTCAGAACACCACCACCACCACCACCGCAAACACACACACACTAACCCCCCCTCCCTCCTCCCCCAGAATCCTACCACAGCTTCATGTGGAAGAACCTCTTCCAACACATCGACATCCCCCCCCTCAACGTCAACATCCTCAACGGCAACGCGCCGGACCTCGAAGCCGAGTGCGCGTCCTACGAGGCGCGCATCGCCGCCGCCGGCGGCATCGACCTCTTCCTCGCCGGCATCGGCGAGGACGGGCACATCGCCTTCAACGAGCCCGGGTCCTCGCTCGCCTCGCGCACGCGCGTCAAGACCCTCGCCTACGACACCGTGCTCGCCAACTCGCGCTTCTTCGGCGGCGACCTCGCCGCCGTGCCCAAGATGGCGCTCACCGTCGGCGTGCAGACGGTGCTGAAGGCGCGCGAGGTCGCCGTGGTGATCCTGGGCGCGCGCAAAGCGCTGGCGCTGCAGCGGTGCGTCGAGGGCGGCGTGAACCACATGTGGACGCTGTCGAGCCTGCAGCTGCATCCGCATCCGATGATTGTGTGTGACGAGGACGCGACGCTGGAGTTGCAGGTCAAGACTGTCAAGGTGAGTGAGTGGTGGTGAGCGGCGCACATGGGTGCCAGCAGCATTCATCTCTCCATCCTCCTCCATCCGGGAACGGAACCGACCGACTGACATGGGCCAAATAGTACTTCAAATCCATCGAGCAGGTTGCCCGCGACCAGGGCTTCGAGCAGCTCCTCCCCAGCAGCATCCGCACCAACCCCACCAAAGTGGCCGCCGCCGCCCTCCCAACAACACCCATCATCGCCCAGCAGCCACCAGTTCCCACGACCGTCATCGACGAGGGCTCGCCCACCACCGCCGACGCGCCACCATTCACCATCCTTTCCCCACAGCCAACGACGACTCTCCTACGGCCCCACTCGCCATCCGCGCGGTCCCCGTCCCCGGCCGAAAGCATCGTCTTCGACAGCATGCAAAGCCGCATCAAGCCGCGGACGTCGCGGTTCCTGCGCGCGGCGTCGCCGGCGGCGTCGTCGGCGCGGTCGGGGCGGTCGGTGTCGCCGGCCGAGAGCATTGTGTTTGACAGTATGCACAGTCGCATGCGGAATATCTCGCCTTTCCCGGGGGAGGGGACGAGGTCGCCACGGGTGGGGGTTCATTGAGGTTTTGGGGTGGGATATCGGACGGCACCTGGAAACGACGAACGTCAGGTTTAGAGGAGAGAGAGTGTGTGTGTGTGTGTACGCTGGCTTTTTTTTTTTTTTTTTTTCGGATTTCTATCCTTTGGACTTGACTGGGCGGCTAGTTTGGAAATGGTGGGATTTGCGTGGGATGGGTTTTAGATGTGAGATGCGGGCGTGAGAGATCTTTACAGGCTTAGAAGATGGGATTTTATGAGCCCCGGATTATTCAGAAATGAGGGGAATATCTACTTACGTATTGAGTGTGGTCGGAGGGACAGTCTCGGGTTTTCAGCCTCTGCTTAGTAGGCTCCCATCATCCGTTCATAGGGTTGGTTTATACCAGGTTATTTTGGGCATATCTGTCCCGACGCCTTGCACAGAGGGTCTCAGCCACTCAGGTCCGGGTTGCTACACCATGTCTGATAGCATTCTGACAGTGGCTATAAAGTTCATTGAAGACACGAAGAGACTGAGTCGAGACAAGACAACCATACAGTTAGACTAGAGGTGGCTAAGTTGTGGTCCATGTCATAAATATAGATTTGTTGGAAGACGGAGATGTCCGTCCATTCAAGGGGAAGGAAGGGGCGGTGATGTGGTCCTCTAGCTCGTCGAGTGCGGACGGGGTCATGGTGATTTTCTTGAAACTGATGACTTTGACGGTGGTGTTGGCGTGGGTGACCGTGTAGGTGAGGGTGGTGGCGAAGCGGGTATTCGAAGGCTGCGGATGCCGTACACCGGAGTCCTTGCTTGAACGCAGTGATTTGGACACTTTCTCTGCCGCACTGGGCTCGGCCTGGACTCTCTTTAGCACACCGTGCGTGGACTTCCACGCGTTCAACAAGGAATTCGTGGAAGGTGATGCACAGAGAACTTGCGTATCTGGCTCACCAGGCTATCCCTTTGGATCATGGCCGACGGGCAACTTCGGCTGGGCGCCACGGGATACACCACGACGACGACGACGGCGGCGTGAACAAAGAACGCGCACTCACCTTGACAAGCGCGCAGACGGCGGCGACGACGAATCGTGCCACCAGAACCCACGGCAACATAATGTGTTCGAAGCATATGCGGCATCAGCGCAGCACCGGTGCACGCGAGCCGTCGGGCACGATCAAGGAGTGCATTGACTACCATGGGTGGCTGCACAAAGAATTGCAGTACCCATGCCTAAGTAATGACACAAAGGCGTCTCCGCTGGGCGATTACTTTTGGGTGGTGGCGAGGGGGTGTTGTTGGAGTGAGCTGGAGAGAGCTGTTTGAAGGGGATTCTGAATATGTTGTGGAGGTTGTTGACTGGGAGGCGGCGAGGCTGGAACACTGATGAGGATTAGCTAGAAGACAGAGAGAAGCAAGATCATCAACACAACCTTGGAGGGCAGTAACAAGCAACATTGCACGCTACATATAGAGGTAGTTGAACTCAGATCAATTAATACACACCTATAAAGCAACAAAGTGAAAATTGCATCCGTAGACACATCTGGTATCTTTTACACTCATACACGAATAAATCCCAAGGTATCCGTTGAACCCTGCATATAGATTAAAGGACAGAACAAAAAGAATAAAACACCCCCGGCCCCTCCCCGCCCCCTTTTTTCCTTTTCCAATTCCTCCACCTATCTATCCAAACCTAAACTGGATCTTCGATCCCCTCGTCTCCCTCCTCTTACTCTCATCACTATCCTTCAGCGCGATAGTGTCAGAGCTGGGAGCCTGCGGCACGTGCGAGAACCTCGACACGAAAGGCGCAGGCTTCTGCTGCTGTTGCTGCTGTGGCGGCAGCGTCGCCGGCGTCACGGGCGATTCATCCACGGGTGTGTCAAACACCTTCTCGCCAAACAACTCCCCCGACAGCGGCTGCTTCTTGGCCCTGTTACCGCTGCTGCTGTTACTGCTGACGGGCGTCCGGGGCGCGGGCGTGGGCGCCTCGTAGGTCTTGGGCTCGAGCAGGTATGGTCCCGGCGAGGAGGACCCCTTCTCCTCACGAGGCACCACTTCCTCCGATTTTTGGAAGGGCTCTGCGTTTGTTGTAGTAGCGGCGGCGGTGGCGAAAGGGGAAGCAGAGGAAGAGAAGATCATCGGCGAAGAAGCGAGCAAGCCTGGAGCAGGCTCGACAACGTCCTCGTCCTCGTCGACTACGACGGCGTCGAAGGACCCGGTGGCCCACTGCTCGGCGAAGATGCGCTCCTGCTCGAGCGCCTCGATTTGCGCGAGGAGTTCGGGGTCCATGTCGTGCCCGTACATGAGAGGAGCCTGGGGCGCCGCAACCGGCTCCTCGACTTGTGGCTTCTCGAAGGCGACGATCGGCTCTACAGTTATCGACTCCTCAGCTACCTCCTCTGGCGACGCAGCCCTCGACGACGGCGGCGGTGGCGAAGCAGTCCGCTTGACAGACGGCTTTCTGCTGATACTGAAGCTGCGACCAAGTGGCGCTGCTCCGCCGGCGCCGCCGTTGTACTCAAACATGGACGCCATCGCCGTGATGCGACTTCCCCGTGGGCTCGAAGTTACAATGCTGGAGCGCGCAGAGGAAGAGACGGATTCTACCACCTTAGGAACTGCTGCTGCGGCGGGCTTCGCGGAGATGATGTACGCAGGGTGCGCGGGCACGCCGGCGCCGGAGCCGAGGAAGACGGGGTGGGTGGATGACACGTCGGCGGTGTAGTCTGTTGCGGCGGGGTGGATGGTGGAGGCGGAGGTGGCGAGGGATGATGAGCCGGCGAAGACGGGGTGGCGACGGGCGGAGTCGAAGGGCGTGATGGTTGTTGTTGTTGTTGTTGTTGTTGGGTAGCTCTTGGACACGGCTTCGCGCAGCGCGGCGACCCAGTCTGCCGGGGTGGTGGCGGCGTGCATTGGCGCTTTGCGAGGTGCGATCATGCGGCGGACGGGGTAGCTGGCGGCGATGGCGTGGTTGAGGGCGCTGGTCCACTGCTCAGTTGTCGCGGGCGCGCGCCGGCGGGAGGAGGAGGATCTGATGGGATAGCTTGCTGCTACGGCCTCCTCGAGGGCCTTCTGCCACATTTCGGGCGTGGCGTCCGGGATTTGCGAGACCTTGGGCGTTGACGTTCCCGAGGTGCTGGCGGAGGAGATCCAATGGCGCTCAGACCTGTTCTTGTTCTCCCGAGCCCAGAGCGAAGTGGAGGCCAGCTTGGCGAGAGATTGGTCGTCGAGAGCGCGAGGCTTGCGAGTCACATCGAGGGCTGCAGGGGCCTGCGAGGTGGTCTTGAAAATCGTCCGAGCCGATTTAGCGAACAAGCCCGGCGCAGCAGCCTCGATAGGTGATGCGGGCGCAGACCAGAGCGAGGTCGTCGGACCCGCGGTCTTAACGTTGACGGATAGCCAGTGCTTCTTAGTTTCAAAGGAGGTGCCAATGGCCCATAGCTTATTCGAGTTCAAGCGATTAAGGGGCTTGATATCCATTGGGCGGGTGTTACGGGTTATCTCGAGAGCTGCGGGCGCTTTAGTCGTGGTTTTGAAAACCGTCCGAGCCGATTTGGCGAACAAGCCCGGCGCAGCAGCTTCGATGGGCGATGCAGGCGCAGACCAGAGCGAGGTCGTCGGACCCGCGGTCTTGACGTTGATGGATAGCCAATGCTTTCTAGCTTCGGAGTAGGTGCTAGTGGCCCACAGCTTATTTGAACTCAGGCGATCAAGGGCCTTGACCTCTGCTGGGCGGGCGTTACGGGTCATCTCGAGAGCTGCGGGTGCCTTAGTCGTAGTCCGGAAGATGGTGCGAGCCGATTTAGTAAAAAGTCCAGGCCCAGCGGCCTCGATGGGCGACGCAGGTGCAGACCAGAGCGAGGTCGTCGGACCTAAGGTCTTGACGGACAGCCAGTGCTTCCTAGCCTCGGAATGGGTGCCAGTGGTAGTCCACAGCTTGTTCGAGTTTAGGCGATCAAGGGGCTTCGCCTCTGCTGGACGCGCGTTGCGGGTCATCTTAATAGCAGCGGGCGCCTTGGTCGTGGTCCGGAAGACGGTGCGAGCTGATCTGGTGAAAAGCCCGGGCTCGGCGGCCTCGATGGGCGACGAAGGTGCAGACCAGAGCGAGGTCGTTGGACCCAAAGTCTTGACGGACAGCCAGTGCTTCCTAGCCTCGGAGTGGGTGCCAGTGGTGGCCCACAGCTTGTTCGAGTTCAGGGGATCAAGGGGCTTGGCCTCTGCTGGGCGGGCGTTGCGGGTCATCTCGAGAGCTGCGGGTGCCTTGGTCGTGGTCCGGAAGACGGTGCGAGCTGATTTGGTGAAGAGCCTAGGCCCAGGCCCGGCGGCCTCGATGGGCGATGCAGGTGCAGACCACAGTGTTGTCTTCGAGCTGGCGGCCTTGACGGACAGCCAGTGCCTCTCAGCCGCGGAGTCCTTGACGGTAGCCCACAGGTTATTTGAATCTAAGCGGTCCAGGGGCTGCGTCTCTGTCGGTCGAGTGTTGCGGGTCATATCGAGAGCTGCGGGCGCCTTGGCTGTGGTCCGGAAGTTGGCGCGAGCCGATTTGGTGAAGAGCCCAGGCCTAGCGGCCTCCTCGATGGGCGACGCAGGTGCAGACCACAATGATGTCTTCGAGCTGGCGGCCTTGACGGACAGCCAGTGCCTCTCAGCCGCGGAGCCCTTAACGCTAGCCCACAGGTTGTTTGAATTCAAGCGGTCCAGGGGCTGCGTCTCTATCTGTCGGGCGTTGCGGGTCATATCGAGCGCGGCGGGGGCTTTAGTTGTTGTGCGGAAGACGGTGCGAGCCGACTTGGTGAAGAGGCCGGAGTCAGCGCCGTCCTTGGGAGAGGCAGGGGCGGACCAGAGAGTTTGCTCGGAGCTGGGGCTAGTCTTGAGAGCAACAGCCTTTGCCGAGATCCAGTGTCTGTCGGCCTTCTTTGCCATGGTCGAGGAGGCCCAGAGTGTGGTCGAGGACAGGCGGTCAAGGGCTTTCATGACAGGAGACTGGGCCTTGCGATCCATCTGGACAGCAGCGGGGGTCTGAGCCGTAGTTCTGAAAACCGTGCGACCAGAGTTGGCCGAGAAGAGGCCAACACCATCAGGCATCTCCTTCGCGGACGAAGGCGCAGACCAGAGCAACTTGCTCGTCTCGTTGACTTGTTGGCTCTTCTGAGGAGACACAGCGCGAGCTGCAGCAGAAGCCTTCTTGGCCGCCCACATGTTACTACCCTCCGAGAACGTGGCCATCTCCGGCTGCTGCGAGACAGTCCACAGATCAGTACTCTCAATGACTGCGGGCTCAGCCTGACGAGGCTTCGCACGAGCCGTGGAGGGAGACCCGGCGAAATCGAACCAGTCGTGCGGGTGGGGGAGGCCTACGCCGTGGTCGCCTCGTCCAAGCGGCTGTCGCTGGGCCTTCCACAGAGGCAGGCCACTGGTTGGTGCTGCTGCGCGAGAAACTTCATTGACGGCGGAAGGGGACGACTGCTTGGGAGATGCCTTCGTCTTCTTCTTCTCCGACACAGCTGGCTTGGTCTTGGTAGGTGACTCTGGCGGCGTCCACATCGGCGATTTGGTGGCGGAGGGCGTCTTCAGCGGCTTCGGCACCCACAGGTTATCACCCTGAACAGGAGCCGGTTCCTGCGACGCACGAGGCTTCGCCCGGATGGTCGCCGTCATGTCCTCATACCGGTGCCAGTCTTTCGGCTGCGGCAGTCCCTTGCCGTGCGCACCGCGCTGCTGCTCCTCCTCATCAGACGAATCCTCCTCCCACAACGACCGCGGCTCCTGCGGCGGCAGCGGCGACGGCATCCTCTGCAGGCCCTCGGCCTCCTCCTCACTCGCTAGGAGCTTGCACTGGGTGTGCTGCTCCTCGGTCATGTACTGGTCGACCAACGAGTCGCCCGAGTCGCGGTTGTTGTTGTCTCCGCCGCCGAAGAAACTGCTGGTCGACGGCACGTTGCTGGTGTGGAGCAGGTTCGCAATCTCGAACAGCGTCGTTTCGTCGAAGCCGTCGTCGCTCTCTGAGCCCATGCTATCCGAGTCGTCGTCGTCATCACTACCGTCATCATCATCGCCGGAGTCCCCGTGCTCGTACTGGTCAAAGAACGACGCCGAGTACTCCTCCTCCTGCTGCTCGAGCTCGCGCGACCGCGCCTCCAAGCGCGCGCTGCGGACGCCGCCGCCCGTCGACGACATGGTGCCGGGCATGGTCCGGAGCGCGCGCTGCTGCAGCTGCGGCGGCGGCTGCGGCACGGACGGGACGTCGGACTTCTCGCCCCACGGGAACTGGAAGATGCCGAGCGTGTCGCGCTTGTTAGGCAGCGGCACGGGGTCCTCGATGATGTCGGGCAGCGCGGTGATGCGGCGCATGCTGCGGCGCGGAGGGCGCTGCGTGGCGGAGGGGCGGCCCCCGGAGACGGTTTGCGAGCGGCGGATGTCCGGGTTGTGATAGCTGCGCGCGCCGCCCTTTGCTGGCGCAGAGTCAGGAGCTGGCGCTGGTTGTTGTTCGACCGTGGTGAAGCCGATCCAAAGCTTCGAGGAGCTGGACGGCACGTCCGCAACTGACTTCTGCCAGAGCTGATGGCTGGCGATAGGCAGCTCCGAGTCGGCCTTCCTTTGGGCAGGGCGGATTGACAAGCCGGGAAGCTCTGGCTCCGGCGTGGGAACATAATATGGCTTCTCAGGACGCACCCACATCAAGCCAGCCTCCTCCTCCTCTTCAGTCTTCCGAGGAGCTTGCTGCCAGAGGCTGTTCGCAACGGCCTCCTGCCTAGCCGCCTCCTCCATTGCCTGACGCGCCAGATTCGCCCTCAAATTCCGCCTGCTCTCCGCCTCGGTCTCGGACTCATCCGAATCCGGCGGCGTCGGGCTGCCAAAGTTGGGCGACAGCGCCAGGAAGTTCCTGCTCTGCTTGCTGTTGTTGTTGTTGTTGTTGTTGTTGTTGTTGTCCACCTCCACGGCAGTGTGGTGCATGAACTCCTCGTGCGCCGCGGCCAGCCTCTTCTGCCACAGGCTCGCACGGCTGCCGAAGGGAAGGCCGTCGTCCTCATTCGTCAGCGACATGATGGACGCCGCGATGCTGGTGTGGCGTGAGCGGCGGTACGTGCCCACATTGGAACGCGTGGACGGATTGCGCGACAGGCTGATGATGGAGCGCGTGGACGGGTTGCGCGACAGGCCTTGCTGCTGCTCCATTGACGACGACGACGACGCCTCGCCGCCGACGATGGCAGAGGCGCGGCGGGACGATGGAGAGTCGATGGTCGTCAGCGAGTCCCGAGTGAAGCGGTTCTGCATGCCCAGCCAGCGCGATTCTTGCAGGCCCATCTCGGCTTCCAGATCGTTCAGCAGAGCCTGCCGACCTGGGCTTCCGGTGGAGGCGCGGTCTGCTTGCTCATATCTCTGCAGCTGCGCCTGAATGGTCCTCAGAGCTTCTTCTGGTGAGGGCAATGGCGAAGGTTCCGCAGCTTTGGCCAAGGCTATCTGCTTGGCTTGTGTGGGCCGGTCGCTCAGAGACAAAGGTGTCGGTGGAGGGCCCCTCTTGGAGCCTCTCTTGTCCGAGTTTCCAGAGAAGCTGAGTGTCTCGTCACCTACGCGTTGATGCCATGGACCCGAGGACCTAGTCGACGTTGTCTCCTCGACAGGACTGCCGTCGTCCACAGGCGAACCGGGGTTAGATGCTTCCGACCGGAGCTTGGTGCACTCATGTGCCAGATCGGTGTCCAGCATGATCGTCATCTCCTCGCCGCCCTGGAATGTGGAAGGAACACTAGGGCTCGGGCCCATCTGCTCGCCTCTTGTGACCTCAATCGCGCGGGCTTGGTGCACAGCCATCCCAACCTGCTTCACATGCTGCGGCGAGTAAACGGAGCCGTAGTGGGTCATGTCGTCGTAGTCTGCAGTGCTGGCGGACCTGAGGTCTCCAAAGACGGGCAGCACGGGTGACGAAGCGCGCTTATTGGCATGCGTATGCGGCTCCCAGATCGATTCCTTCGCGGATGGGAGCCCGCACTGTCCCTGGCAGTGTCCTTGTTCCTCCTCATCCGCCTCGTGGACGACGGGCTCGGCATAGTTTCCCATCGACTGTTCTCGCTGCGCGCTCGGTTCGCCGAAAATGCTGCGTGTATGCACCGAAGACGCCGTCTGCTTCGAATCCCTGTCGCCCATGACGCGGGACTCGGTTGCAGTCAGCGTGGGCGAGTCGATCATGTAGGAGCCTTGCAAGGCCGGTACTGAAGACCTGCGTTTGCTTCGATCGGGCGTGTCCAGTGAAGGGAAGAGCATCTCGACCTTCTCGGAATAGGTCATGCTCTTTGTGTCGTTGGGTTGAGGGCGCTGGAATCTTGCTGATTTTGGTGGCGATGGAAGGGGCGGCAGCCTTGTTGGGCTTCCTGGATCCTGCAGCAGATTACTAAGTGATCTGGATTTCCTGTGACCTATCGGCGGATAGAAGGCATCAGTCTCCTGCTCGGTTGTCCTGCGAGGAATAGGTCGCGGTCGATTGACGACCGAAGACGCAGTCAAGGGCATTTCCGGTAGAGGCATCACTACCGGAATCAGCAACGACTGATCCGCCGCAGTTTCGATCTCAGGCATCATCACGGGAGGCAGTTGTGGCTTGCTGTTCCTGTCCTTGGCATCGTCCATGATGCTTGCCACGAAGGTAGGGTCGTTGTAGACAATGTCGTTGACAAACAAGACAGTTTCCTGTCGGTTCCTGCCCGCCTCCGGTGGCGATGGCCTCCTGATCGACCTCGCTTTCGGATTCATCGGAATACCAACAGTCGGTCGTCGCTGCAATGGAGTCTTGGGATCCTCAACGACGGGCTCCGGCGATGGAGCCAACCTGCGAGAGGGCCTGATGACAGGATTAGGACCCGGCGTCGACGGCGTTCTAGACAGCCCCGGACGGCTTGGAGATTTCGGTGGCACAGGCGGTATCTGTTTCGGGGACCCTGTGGACTTCACTTCGCCGTTCTCTGGCGAAAGCTGTCTCGGTGATCGTCTTCGAAGCTCGTCGCCCGACGGTGAGAGCTGGGCACCTGTGGCAGTTCCAGTGGCGAAAATCTCGCTATCCGGCCGATTTTCCTGCATAGCAGCCTCCTTGCGCACAGTCGAGATGGACCTCACGAGATCTTGGTTCGGTTCAACAGCCAACTCGACCGCCTTCTCCCTTTTCCGCCTGTCCATCTGAGCTGCGGTCGCAAGATCCATCACGGCGACCTTGTCGAGTGGATTCGAGCCACCTTCCTGAAGCACTGGATTCGATATCGCCAGTCTGCCTCCCACCGTGACTGCGCTTTCCGGGCCTTTGCTGGAATCAAAAAATGCTCGCTTCGGTTGCTCAGGTGGTTGGCGAGGAGCAGCGGGTTGTGGACGTTCCGAGTCTGCTCGCGTAGGAGGAAATAGCGCACCCTGGACCGGTACTCCAAATGCGCCCTGTCCTCCCGACGCCTGAGCATTCTGCATGGCGAATCCCTTTGGCAGTCCCATCGGCTGGCCGGGCTCTGGCACCTCTCTCGGTCGGATGAAAGACTCTCCCTTGATCTCCTCGTACCTGCTCGGCGGGTAGTCATTTGAGCCCGAAGTCGAAACCGACTGAGCCGTCGTAATCATCCGCGGCGACGGAGCCTCCGGCATCCTGCGTTCTTGGTCCCTCTTGACCTCGGGTGCCACAAGCGTGTTTAGGGACGAAGCCAGGATAACTGCGATAAATCAGCAAAACGAGCTCGAGCATACGTGCACGACAGAACTTACTAATCAAGAGGAGGAGTCCTGCTGCCGGGACTGTGCTTCTGACCAAGTACTCCACACCGGCTTCGCCCAGAAGCATAGGAACGCTGGTCTGTGTTGTGTCAGCCCCTCCCACTGATAGTCCTCGGGTCCAGAGATCACTCACCCCTATCCAAATGCCAAGCCCCACAAGCACCGCGATGATGGCCTTGCCCCGGGCCGACGACTGGCCGCCATCCTCGATCTTGCTGAGGGCCCCAGACGTAGTGACCTTCACGAACAAGCCCGCAAGCGCGATCGCGTCCACAGCCACGGTGACAATGGCGACGGTCCAGACCGAGGAAAGCGCCACGCACGCAGTGCTGAACTCGGAATGGGTGAGGCCCACAAAGACGGCGCCCAGTATAAATCGGCCCACTATCAGCGCCTGGAGTGTGTACTGCAGAGCCCCCGGCGGCGTTCCAGCAACGATGATCCACAGCAGGCACTGCTCGATGGCGACGCGTGCGAGTTGGTCGAAGAGGGTGGTGAATATTACGCCGATTTGACACGATGCCGGTGCGGCGGGGTCTATTAACGTTGTGATAAAGTCGACTTGCGCCCACAGGGCCGCGGTGAAAAGAAATATAGTGAGGACCAGCCTCTTGCCGTCCCGAAAGATCGACGAGCCATGGCCCTTGATGATGTGAACTAGGGTCGCTGACGCCGCAGCAAGGACGACGCCGCTGTTATTATTTGTGTTAGCAAGCCACCACACCAAAGTCCGTCTCTGCTTTTAGGTATGCCCCGCCCAAACAGTCCCGGAGAAGGATAACTGACAATGCGAATGCGGCGATGAGGGCCGAGGTCGCCCCAGGAATCGACATCAGGGCGAGGCCAGGAGGCAAAAACAACAGTAAAAAGACCAGCCCAATCAATGGGGAAAATGGAGGAAAAAAAGTATTAGAATAAAGAGAATAGAATCTTCATCATGTCGTGCTAATGCGGGCCCTACGTCACGACGATTATTCACGATGCTCTACTGGCCATAATTCCTCAATCGTCGTCAATTGTCGTCACTTGTTAGAGGCAATGCTCTTGCGCAGCAGGAGGGCGAGAGAGAGGGAGGGAAGTGAAGACGCTGTGATGATACACTCGAATCACAAGAATAGCTTGCCAAGTCTTGAGAGGCAGGCGAAACTGGGAGGGAACTGCTCGCGCAGACCAGGCATCGCTAGCCGGATACACTTTCCCCTTCCTAGGACTATCTCCTTGATGCTGTAACAACGCAGGGGAGGTGTTAAGCCTTGGGACGAGCCCCTCTGTCGACACTATCCCGGCCTCCCAGATGGGATGGATGCTATGCTTGGAGATCTCAAACTTGGGGTGGGGCAGAGGTGGCTGCGAGACAGGCAGATGGGCGCGAGAGCTGCGGGCTAGTGATTGGTGAGGTCCGTGGGAAGCTGTCAAAATTCGGTACAGCAAGGGTCCAGGGGACGTTCGCTGCGCGGCTATGGGTGCCAAGGCCATGGTGTTGCATCGAAGCGATGCTTGCTGCTGTTTCACCTGAAACTCGAGATGTCGCAACTCGCCTGTACCGCTGCGCGACTGTCTACACAAGCACACCGAAAGGGAGAAGGATGGACACGCCCCAGACGTGTGCCACAGCTTGATGAGAAAGTGTCTGCAAGTCAAAGTTTAAGTTGGGCGGGCATGGAGTTTTGACGTCCATGAACCACCAGATGTCGGCCTTCACCGAACCCATGAACAATGTTCTACCTCGCCGCGTGGCAAGACTAGCAGAAGCTTAGCGGAATTGAGTTCCAACGATCGAATTATGCGACGGGAGGAGATTTGTAGATCCGGGAAGACTTCGAGAAGTAGTGATCGTAGATGGGATGGATGGCGTTAGTTGCGGGCACGCTGGGCCAGAACCTCGGGACATGAAGATAATCATCAAATGGCCTCTCTGGCTCCTTCCTCCAGCACCGGAGACGTTTGCATATGATGTTCCGAAGATCTTTCAGCTCGTCTGCAGTCTGGGAACATCGTCGAGAGACTCCTTGGCCATCTCAAAATTGTCAAGATGGAAGATAGAGTGGAACCGGAACAGGTCAACACTGAGGCAGTTGCTCCCAAGGCCAGCAAGCGGCTCTGGCCCGGACCGGCGTGTCCGGAGAGTGGAAGACTCGCAGCAGCCAGTCGCCAGAAGCGCGCAGACATCAGAGCGTTCCAAGTTCGCCCGAGGGCTCAGAAACGGCTTGGGGGTGCAGGAAGAGGTAGTCTAGATGGTGTTTCGCGATCGCAAAATTGGACTGTTGTCAGGACAGAGATTGAGTTCCGACTTGGCAGGCACGCCGCACGAGGGCCCACAGACATCTGGCCCTATCGCGTGGCTGGGTGATGAGGTAGCAAAAGTGTATTCTCCGTGTAATGCTGAGTCCTTGGAGAAGCTTGTCATTGCAGCCATGACTCTGCTCATGGGACGAGACGAGATGGAGGTTGAGAAGTCGAGAACAATAAGTGAGGTTGGGCTGTGAGACGGGTTCTGCAAGGTTGCCCCAGGTCCCGCCGCGGCAAACCTACTGACTTGCCGAGGGGTCTGGTCTTCAGCCTTGCGGGTTGCCACTGCTTGATCTGCCTTGATCGTAGGAACATCCTTCTGTGTTCAGTGTAACAATCGCCGGCTGTTGTTGTAACGGTACTACAGCTGCGGTAGGGTATGATAGACACATCTCGCTCCCAAATGTGGAGCATAGTGCTGAGTCATCGGTCAGAAACGATCTAGACTTAGGTAAGTAATCACCACCACCACCGCTAGGTAGTCTCAGATTGCAGACGACTTCTACAACTTCTCTGATTCCCGAGACAAGAGACGACATGCTATCGGCGAGGCTATCGTGATGCTACTGTAATCGTCGAACGCTTTCTGCAGTCCCAAAGTCTGCTGAAGTAGCGTGAAAATTCCAAGAAATAGAATTAGCCTTCCCTTCTTCTATGAACCTTGAACTCTCCACGTGAACCTTATCAACCATCTCCGCCAGCCCATCTCTCCAGATCGCATCATCCCAAGTCGATAACCCACGTTAAAAACGCAGCTTCGATCACTAGCCGTGAAGAAATACCATTGTCTGCTCCTATGCTCTAAAATGGCCAATTGAACCATCACTCTACAAAGTATAGCACTATGAGACGACGGCTTGCCCTACTGTAGGATTCGGAGATGACAAGGAATTCTAGGACTTGTGGACACACGTCACCAACAGGTTGGATGAGGTGAGCTGAACCATCCATGCCGAGTCAATGATGATACCCAGCCCATCCAGTGTGAAGAAGTACTTCAGGTCCCCGCAGGCCACAGACTCAAATGGGTCAAGCAACGAACGATACTATGGTGAGATCTTGGGAGTAGTGATGGGACAATTGCACGTGGGCTTGCGCTAGTGAGGCCCCCAGTCATTTCAGAACACTCAAGCATGAGAGCTGCTGTGAAATTTTTCAATGTTCTTGCTCAGATCGCGAGCCATGGCTACCTCTCCAGTGCTCACTCTCACCGTCAAGCTTGAATGATGATGAGTTGCCTGGCAGTGATTGGTGGCCAGAGGAGAAGATTATATGTGATGTATTAAGAAGAGAGCAGATTTAAGCTTGGAAAATAGTAAAGTCGATCGTATTAGCCTTCGAGATTTTGGATAGTTGTCGATGCCTACATACGTGAAGGCCTTGACCGTGACTGTGTTGAGTATGCCCCGGTTCTCCCGATTAGGAAACCACGATATTTCCAGTACGTCAGACGGAAATAACAGACGCAGCTGTGGGTATTTGTGCCTCCGAGGAACGGCCTCAAATGATAAGAGGAACCGGATATTCCGGCTGTGCCTCTCGAGGAGTTGCTTGTAGTGAGGATCGTGCGGGCTATATATACTGAGGTGGTCCTGCGAGAAAACAGCTGTTAGTCTTTTGGATCTGTATACGAATTCAACACTCTTTTGATCCCCCACCTAATTCAACAGACTGTAGTCTCCGTAGACCTGGAGGTCTGGATACTTAGGTATAGAGCCAAGTTGACCTATAATGTTATCAGATATACACAGCCAATTGTTCGCCTCTGATGCCCCGTTGCATCACCAGCGGAAGCGATCACAAGACAGACGAGCCGATCCTCTTGGGCTGACAGTACTCCACGAGCCGGATACTCATACGCGGAAATCTGTAGATATCATATTCATCCACGGGCTGGGCGGCACGAGCTTACGTACTTAGTGTCACAATCGCGATGTCGAATTCCTCTGGCCACAGCTTTGGCTGCCGAGAGAGGATGGCCTTTCCTCTGCTCGCATCTTGACTTACGGTTACAACGCCCACTTCTCCTCGAAGAAGGAGCAAACATCACTGGCTATAGGAGACTTCGCCAACGATCTACTCTTCCGGATGAGGTATGGCGAAAGTGGCTCCGTGCGCCTTGGTCAGGTGCCCATTGTCATAGTTGCGCACTCGATGGGAGGCTTGGTCTTCAAGAAGGCCTTTGTGCATGGCCTGTTGAATGAGGAATACCGAACCATCATGTCCATGATCAAGGCAGTACTTTTCCTGGCCACACCGCACAGGGGTACGAGCCTAGCGGACACACTCAACAAAATTCTCACGAGCTCGATATTCGGACACACTTCCAAGGACTATGTCGCCGAGCTCGCCCGGAGAAGTCCAACTATTGACGAGTTGAATGAATCTTTTCGCCATCATGCCGCCAAGCTCAAACTGTTCTCGTTTTACGAGACCTTGAGCACAACTCTCGGACCTGTAACGACTATGATTGTCGACAAAGACACTGGTGTACTCGGCTATCCTGGCGAGACTCTGCAACCCCTGATTGCAGATCATCACGGTGTCTGCAAATTTAAAAGCCCGGGTGACTCAAATTACGTTTCCATGCTAGGAGCTCTGAGAAGCGTTGTTGGCGCGACGTCCCAGTCGCTAGACGAAGCCGATATGGCAGCCAATCTCGAAGTCGTCAAGACCATGCTGAGTATTTCCGGACCACCTGCGGAAGACCTTGCTTCTGCGCGAGCTATTCGCAAATCAGGAACGTGCGAATACATCCTTAGCAGCAGTGAACTTTTCGAATGGCGGACGGCCAGTCATCACAATCACATCTTATGGGCTCATGCTGGACCTGGCAGCGGCAAAACCATTTTGAGCTCGATAGTCGTGGATCATCTACTTGATGCTGGCGAAAAATGTTGTTTCTACATGTTCAAACATGACCACATACAGAAACGTCGGGTGGACAGCATGTTGAAGTCACTCGCCTTGCAGATGGCGTCTCAAGGGTACGAGGACTGTCAGGCTCTCGCTAAACTTGCGAAGTCAGGCTCCAGCTTTGGCAAATCGAATGCTGCATCGATATGGATGAGTTTGTTCATCGGTGTTCTGGCCAAGACTGCCAGATCTGATCAGAGTTGCTATTGGGTTATTGATGGTGTCGACGAATCCGAATCGGGAAGACAGGTTGTCGAGTTCTTGTCAACTATCATCAACTTTGAGAGACGCATCCGTGTCCTACTACTCGGTCGACCAACACCGCAGCTCACACAGGCCATCCACAAAGTCCAGCGGGTGGGCCAGGTCGCCTTGTCAGAAGTGTCTCTGTCAGACAACACCTCCGACATACGCACGGCTGTCAGCGAAGAAATCGACTATCTTCCAAGTGAGGATGACCGTCTCAAAGCAAGCGTCGTCGATGAAATCACGCAGCGATCTCACGGGAATTTCCTCTGGGCCAGCCTTGTCGTCAAACAGGTAGCAAACTGCCGTCGTGAAGAGCAAATTAGGAGGGTTCTTGATACCACTCCAGATGGCATGGAGAGTCTCTACGGTCGCATGTTGGACAGCATCTCAAGAATCGACGATCCCGAGGATCTGGTCCTAGCCCGAATCATGCTCTGTTGGGCGATGTATGCGAGGACGCCCTTGACACTTAACGAGCTCTCTGGACCCTACGCAACGGAGCTCAAGTCAGTCATGGATCTCAAGCACACCACCACAGACGTCTGTGGGGGATTTGTGGTTGTCGATACCGGTAACAAGGTCACTCTGGTGCATCACTCGGCCAAGGAGTATCTGGCAAAGCATCTGAACGCACATCCAGCTCTTTCGCTAAGCCCAAGCAAGGCGCACGAGGAGCTCCTGGGCAAATGCCTTGTGATTCTTTGTGACAGAGACTTGCGGGTCAAACTACAGGCGCTTAAAGCGATGCCTTTCTTGCACTACGCTGCCACATCGTGGACGTTTCACCTCGAGAGCTGCGCGCCTTCTTCCGACCGGGTGTTAAATGGTCTCACGAGGTTTTTCAATGGCCAGTCGCCTCTTGCCTGGATGCAATACATGGCAATGAGTGGTAATCTGCCTGACGTGACAGGAGTATCGCGCAGGCTTACATCTTACGTTCGAAAACGACGCAAGATCGATTCTGAAAGATCTTCCATGCTTCACAGAATATCGGATTTGGCATTGATCGAAGCCTGGGCTGTCGACCTTCAGAAAGTCGTGGTGAAGTTTGGTCGCCATCTTTCCCATGACCCCTCCATGATTTTCAAGTGTGTCCCGGCACTGAGTCCAGCTTCGTCTGCCATCTTCCAGAAGTTCTCAGCGAATCTCTGCATCACTTTGTCGGTGTCTGGACATGATAATGAAGCCTGGGATGACTGCACAGCTCGAGTGTCCGTAGGCACTGGGAAAGCGCTTCGGCTCGCGTGTTCTCCACTGTACCTAGCTGTCGCAGCCGACTTCCCTCGTGGCAGCATCATTCTGTGGGACACTACAGTGTTTCAGGAGTTCCGGAGCTTCGACATGAAGCAGCGAGTATCAGAGATGGTCTTCAATCGAACAGGAACCTTGCTTGCTTGTTGCGGCACCTCTCGTACGTGTGTGTGGACTGTCAAAGACGGTGCCACAGTCGTCACAGTTCCGAATCCACCTCGAGAGAGAGTCATCGAGCTTCGATTTGACGATAAGGAGACCTTGTTCATGGTGACGGAAATCAGAGGCGTTTACAAACTCACTATACGAGACACCGGTTCCAGCAGTCCCGCCTGGGAGAGACTCAGTCCCGCTTTGCTCGAGGAGACGGCTCTGCCCGATGGTGTGTGGCTTGGAACACCTACCGGAGTTACTTTCAACAGCGACTGCAGTCAATTAGTGGTAGCTTACAAAGGCTTCCCACCCGCAATCTGGAGCGTGGACCCTCCTTGTGTACTCGCGCGCTTCCCGACCAGAAGAAAGCTCGAGACCGGCCGACCACCTCAGACATCCTACACTGGGACCAACAAGGTCGTTTGGCATCCATCAAACGCGTACGTTCTTGGAATACATGGTGACATCTTCAAGTGAATCCGTCTGAGGATGCTTACGAGACTGCTGTCGACGAGACAGATGTCGCGCCCGCTTGGATTGAGTGTAGCCCGAACGGCATAATCTTTATCACTGGCGACGTGCAGGGCTCGATCAAAATTTACGAGGCGGCATCCATGACTCTGATATACAAGCTGACGTCGGAAGATGGGACGAACCGCATCTGCTTCAGTCCGGACAGCCTCCGCTTCTACGATCTGCGAGGGTCGTACTGCAACGTCTGGGAGCCAAACTGTCTCGAGCGCCTTGTCGACGCTTCACTTGAGCGTTCCAGTGATTCAGCCAGCTTGAACGACAGCTTCTGGTCAGAAACCGATGACACACTCAGCACGTCCATATCGATCCCTGTTTCAGAGACCCACGCCGAGAACAAACCCGCCATCACTGCCGTAGCAGCTCACGTGGAGTGTGGTCAGGATCAGTTAGTAGCATATTCGAGTGCAGATGGCTTTCTCGGATTGCACGACATTGTCAATGACAAGCGCTATACGGTGACCGAATCTACCGACGGAATCGTCGTGGAACATCTGTGTTGCAGCCTCAGTCGCCCACATCTCGCACTTGTGGACGTGTACGGAAGGCTGAAAGTCAAGGAGATATCCATTCGCAACGGCATACTTGAAGCCGAGGACATTTATAGCGCACCAGGGTGCGCGGAAGAATGCGGAACCGTACAACAACTCCTGTGTTCTGAGGGCACAAATCTGATTCTGGTTCATGGAGACCAACGAACACAATCCCATTCAGTTGCGGATGCCACCGTAAAAGGATCCGCAGAACTCTCAGCAGGGAAGTATGGAACATGGTTACCGCATCCGTCACAGCCCAATCTGGTGCTTCACGTGAATGCAGAAGCTGTCACTGTCTGCGACTGGTCACTCAACGTTCTTCGCGTCTTCACCCCATCCCCGGGGATAAGCATTGGCCCTCAATCTGATAGCTTCATGATCAATCACATCTGGGGGCCCTCGAAAGCACGATATCTTATCCTTGGAGCTTCAACGACAGGAACGAGTCGCCTCCGTCATCACTTCTCTCTGCTGACCTTTGCAGAAATGGACAGTGAACGCCAGGATAATCAAGCTGGAGATGGAACATTGTCAATGCAGGCTCATGACTTGCCAGACAAATTTGTAAAAAACATTGAGCACGTTGTTGGACTGCTGCCAGACAATTGTCTTGTGTTTGTGGACAAGGCGTTGTGGGTCTGTACGGCGCCTTTGGAAGGAAGACGCGAGCATCGTTCGCCATTTTTTTATTCCCCACGACTGGATCACGAGCGCTGGACTTTCATTGTGCCAGCTTATGGCTGATGGGACTTTGCTTTGTCCTTCCAAGGGAAGAATCGCACTGCTGAAGAGTGCAAGCATTATGACCTAGTCTTCCACACGCGAAGTCAGACCATGGTGGATCATGGGTCGGCGAAGATACGAACAGCGCATTGATACGGTCCAGGCAATGAGAGTACGAGAGGAAAATACATGAGGAAAATGTAGATAGGTGCTGACAGAAAGACATCACCAAACATTAGATTAGAACTATACCTGCTTATAGTAGGTAGTGTGATATGCAATGGAGGCAGGCACTCTCGACCATGGCCGTCTGCAGCAGCAAGTATGCCTCGTGTTTCTGGTACCATAGCATCAACAGCGACTTCCAGGCTTACACATCCTACACAACTTCCACCGCCATGCCCAATGCCATCTGGAAAAGCCCACACCCTACGCAAGCTTCCCCTGCGCCTCAAGATCACTCGTCTCACTCTCCACCACCTCCCCCTTCCCCTCGCCCGCCTGTCCCTTCTTCTTCAAACTCACCCAGCTCAGCCCCACGACCGAAAAGAACGCCGCAATCGCACACGCCACCGAGATATAATACGTATCGCGCAGCCCGCCCAAGTACGCCGTCAGCACCGCCTCCGTGTCCGCCTCGCGGCCCATCTGCTGCAGGATCATGCGCACCTGCGACGCGCCGGCGTTGATGAACACCTGCGGGTCGATGCCCGGCACGGTCTCCGCCACGCCCTTGAGCAGCCCGTTCTGGAAGACCGTCTGCGCGACCGCGATGAAGATGGCGCCGCCGAGCTGGTTGAAGAACTGCACGCACGCCGTCGCCACGGGGATGTCCGCCTGCGGCAGCACGTTCTGCACCACCAGCACGCCCAGCTGGAACCCGACGCCGATGCCCAGCCCGCACAGCACCTGGTACCCCAGCCACACGCGCACGGGCGAGTCGAGCGCGAACGTCGTGATCATGCCCGCGCCGACGGCGAACAGCACCATGCACGGCAGCGCGACGGGGTTGTAGTACCCGACGGCGCTGATCAGCCCGCCGCTGACGATCGACATGAGCACCGTCGCCAGCAGCAGCGGCAGCAGCTTGATGCCGGCCTCGACCGCGCTGTCGCCGTGCACGGCCTGGAAGTACAGCGACAGGTAGTAGATCAGCGCGAAGAAGGCCGCGCCGAAGAAGAAGGAGAACAGCATCGCGCACAGCACGTTGCGGTTGCGGAAGAGGCGCGGCGGCAGCGTCGCGGCGTCGCCCTTCCAGAACTGGATGCCGACGAAGAGCGCGGCGAGCGCGGCGGCGCCGGCGAAGAGCCCGATGATGCGCGAGTTGCTCCAGGGGTAGGTCGAGCCGCCCCATTGCAGCGCGAGGAGGAGGCAGATGACCGCGGGGATGAGGGTTGCTGTGCCGAGGAGGTCGAGCTTGAGGAGCTTGGCGAGGAAGGTGTTTTGCTCGATCTTTTGGTTCTTGATGTTGAGGACGAAGAAGAGGAGGACGACGGCTAGGCCGCCGATGGGGAGGTCTTTGTGGGGGATGGTCAGCATACTCGCGCACACCCCGTTCGCTTCCCACAGTAGCAACAGCGCACAAACACAACGTCCGTCCGTCCAACCAACCAACTCCGAAGGCGGGAAAAAGAAGAAACTCACTAATATAAAAACACCACCGCCACGTAATATGATCGGTAAACGCGCCGCCCAGCAACGGGCCCGCCACACTCGCAATGCCCCACATGGCGCCAATCAGGCCGAACGCCAGCGGGCGCCGCCGCAGCGGCAGCGTGTAGCTCAGGACGACGATGGCGCCGCTGAACAGGCCCGCGGTGCCCATGCCGGCGACGGCGCGGCCGACGATGAACGCGGTGCTCGTCGGCGCGACGGCGCACAGCAGGCTGCCGACCTCGAACACGGCGATGGCGAGCAGGTAGACGTTCTTGACGGGGAAGTTGCCCAGCAGCTTGCCGTAGAGCGGCTGCAGCGCGGTCGCGGTCAGCAGGTACGCGGCGCCGTACCACCCGATGTCCTTGGTCGAGGCGAATTGCGCGGTGATGGCGCCGAGGGCGGGCGCGATGATGGTCTGGTCGAGGGCGACGAGGAAGACGGAGAGGCAGAGGCAGGCGATGATGAGGAAGCGCGGGAGGCCGGTCGGGTAGCCGGCGTCGGTGTCGGGGTCGGTGTCGGTGTCGGGGTCGGTGCCGAGTGGTGGTGCTCCGGGCGTGGTGCTAGTGGTGAGCAGGTCCGGCTTGGATCCGCTTTTGTCGGCCGCCGGGTGGAGCTTGGTGCTCTCGGCGCCGGTTTGCGTGGTTGTGGAGAGATGTCCGGTGGGGAGTGGAGCCTTTTCGGCCGGGCTTGGTGGTGATGAGGCCATTTTCCAGAGACTTTGCTGTGATGTGATGCGCAGAGATTCAGCTGTTCTCTTGCGTTCCTGGAGTCGAATGAGCCTGATATAGCCTTCTAAGGTCGCGAGCTGCTGCTATTTACTCTTTGATGTGTATTCGGAGGTCCGTTTCAACTCAACAGCAGCAGAACAACTTCACTTCACGGGTCGGAAAAGCAGCAGCGCAACTGTAAATAAGTAGTCAATGATGAGGAGGAGCTGAGCGAGACGAGCAACTCTCTCTCAAAACAAAAGAGGAACAACATACAATACGATGTCTGTCAGTGCATCAGCGCGAGACAATGCACACGGCGCAATCTATAAATGAATCAAACGAGCTGGGCCGCCTCGCCTGCCTGCACACCAAAGAGCCATCTTTCGAAGACCGAGCGAGACGCCCGGACAAAAAATTGGGCCGCTTGTCCCAAGCAGGTCACAGTTGTCCAGTCCGGGGCCAGCGTTGGCGTGGGTTTGCTGAGACCCTTTTCCCCAAAGAGTCTAGAGCGTCATTGAAATTTGACCCTTTCAATGTTGAATCCGGGGTAAAATCCTAGGGGACTTGGGGACTGGGGGACCCGGCGCTGTGGTTACACAAAAGACAAGCAACTTGAGCTCGGCCTCGGCCTCGGTCAGGATCTTTGTCCGGGGGGCGGGCGATCTGCCCGGGGGAAGTCACTGCATCGCAAAGGACAAAAAAAGAAAAAGTAAGATGACCGCACGACTCATCTTTGACATCTTGGGGAAATGACATTGAGCTTGTCGATGGTCCTTGGCGGCCGGAGGATCAGCAGATCGCGCGAAATGCTGGTGAATCTTGGAAAAAGCTTGCGTGCAACGACACAATCTCATGACACACGACGGAGCATATTCAACATTTGCCTGCTTGGCTTCCGCATTGAATTTGATGATACCTTTTATACGGAGTGCGTATGTGCATCTCTGCTTTCTATTTACTCTAATCCTTTCCAAGCCCCAGTAGTACCAGATTAGCCACATTCATCGCAGCTATCACTATCCATACCACCACGGCTATAATCACAACAGGAAGAGAATTGGCCATCTTCACCTGAGCCACTCCCTCGGGCCCAGAGTTGCCCGTACCCAGCGGTGCTAGGCCTTGTCCGCCGCGTAGACTACCGCTATTCCAGGCACCAGAACCATCTTCTTCCTCCGCCTCCTCCCCGGTGACGGCTCGCGCCGAACCCTGCCCGACTCTCATGTACTTGTTCATGCACGTAAAATAAATCAACGGCGCGGTTACAAAGGGCAGCACCACACTCAACGCCACCTGCGAGGCGTTGAGTGCAGCGTCCAGGCCTTCGCGTCCCACAGCGCCGGCGATGATGATGCTCGGCGTGATGCTGATAGATCTGGTGATGAGTCTTCGCAGCCAGGGGCGTAGCTTGATGTTGAGCGCGCCCTCGCTGACCATCTGTCCTGCAATGGTGCAGACAATGCCAGCGGAGATGCCGGA
Source organism: Ophiognomonia clavigignenti-juglandacearum (assembly GCA_003671545.1). Taxonomy (NCBI): domain Eukaryota; kingdom Fungi; phylum Ascomycota; class Sordariomycetes; order Diaporthales; family Gnomoniaceae; genus Ophiognomonia; species Ophiognomonia clavigignenti-juglandacearum. Next base: position 45,575 of record PYFS01003519.1, on the reverse strand, counting down.
AAGCAGCAGGGCGAGCGCGAACAACACGCCAGCGCCTTGGCCCAGGCTCGAGGCAAGGAGGTTGTGGATGGCAAAGATGTCGTCGCCTTGCGCTTCCTCGTTGCCGTACAGCGAGGCACCGGCAATAATGAGGATGGCCGAGTTGATGAACAGGGCGAAGGTGAAGAGGCTTAGGGCCAGCTCAGCAACTGAATACTTGAGACAGTGCTGAATCGCTCCGAGGGAGGGGACATAGGTGGTTGGTTTGGAGCTTTCGCTGGTCGCCGGTCTGGATTCTTGGAGGACCCCCCTTTTCATATCATATTCCCTGAGCCGAGCTTGCGGCATACCGGAGCCAAGGTACAAGCTATGGGGCATGACCGTTGCGCCGAGAATACCGCACGCCTGGTAGAGACCTTTCTGCTCCACGATGGCACTGGACGGAAGATACCCCCGGAACACCTCGCCAACAGAGGTGTTTTCGATCAGAGACATCTGGATGCAGAAACAGACTACCACAGCCAACACAAGGCCCATAACAAAGTACTCGAAGGCTCGAAGTCCGCGCATGGACCCCGTGGGGTTGTAGAAGAGCAGGATGATTAGGGTGTCGAGAATGGAGATAGCGCATCCTGCCACGAGCGGCAGGCGGCCGTTGGAAAGGAGGTTGAGGGCGATGGCAGTCCCGATGACCTGCAGTAAGTGGTTAGATCAGATAATCTCACAGCAATGAAGCCTTGGAGAGCTTGACTCACTTCTGCGATATCAGTTGCAATGATGGCAATTTCTGCCATGGCGTACAGAATATAATTCAACCACCGTGGCAGGAAAGCTCGACAGGCCTGAGCCAGGTCGAGGCCAGTGACCGTACCCAATTTGATGCAAAGACTCTGCAGGAAGATGGCGAACAAGTTGCTGAGGAGGACGATGAATAATAGGCGGAAACGATACGAGGCACCTGCTGCGATGTCCGTGGCATAATTTCCAGGGTCAACTGCAACGAAAGTTAGTCCCCAGTGAACCAAGGTGCGTGTTCAGCTCCCGAGCCGTCTCCCAGCAGAGGATGCACCGTTCATCTGGAAAATGCAGTGCATCCTGACAGGAGAACCTGAATACTGCAGATATAGGTAGACTCACTGTACGCAACGGCAATCATGAACCCAGGCCCGACGAATTTCCCAAAGGTGACAATTCCCTTCCGTATCCGCGCCAGGGACCACACCTTCTGCTCTCGCCCACTGTCATCCGGTGTCGGCATCGTCCGTGGTGTTGAGGACGAATACGGTTTGTCTTTCTCAAACGGGTTCAATCTGGCAAGGGTCTCCAGCGCCCGAGATGCTGTGGAAGTTGCTGCCGTCGTCTGAATGCCAGAGCCAGAGCCGGTGAAGGCGTCGTAGGCATCGCGCGCGCCGTCGGAGCCCGTCGCCGCCAGACCTCGTCTCTGCACCGGCCCGTGGCCTTTTTGACGTGGCGCATCCTGCCCCTGGGGTGGTGGCGGAGGTGTGGTGGCAGCAGCGTTTGGTGCACCCGTTGGATGTGAGAGATTGTTGCCGTCGGCTGGATGAGCCATGTGTGTTGTTGTTACTGTTGTTGAGGGCGTCGAGGCCGGTGAGGAAGTATCATCATCGTGGGCGTTTGCCATGGTGGTGATGGTGATTTCACGGCCTGGTCGCTGTGTCGATCCGGGATCGTCTGCAACTTCGCGAAGCTTCGTTTGCGGATTCGGGAAGATCTTGGCGCCATTACCCAGTTGACCATGGGCGGATAGCTCTTTCCCGGGTGATGCTTGTGGTTTAGCTTAGCGCGGGACACGATGAGGAAGTCTGGTGGATGAGTGTTGTGATGATGATGATGATGATGATGATGATGAGATGTGTGTGCACTGCGCAGGTAACATCCGGCCAAGAAGCTCCGGGTGCTTTTTCACTGGAAGCTTAAAAAGGGAGTGGACTGTTGTAAATATGTGTATGTAAATCGCTGACGTTATGGATTTCAGATGAGCGGGTCGTGAACGCGCCACATTTGTTTTGTACTGCAGTGTACTTTGTTCTGCTTCTTGTCCAGGACCACAGCACACTTCCAGCAGCTTGAAGAGAAGATGGACCGAAAAGGACAGAAACAGCCTCCATCGTGAAGAACGGCTTGGGTCGGTCAGGTATAAGTATGTGTTCATACTATAATTATTTTAGCGTGCCCAGGTGCTAATAGCATTCGATGGCTGGGCCGTTCCTTGCGCTATTGTTGGTCCCTGTTCCGATCAAGTGGACTCACAGGGCGTCATGAAGCCAACTTTTTTTTGCACTGCTGGCGCCCACTGCACCGCACAAAAGAACCGCTGCCGCTGTTCTCGGCTTGACCCGCCGTGACTGCCCGACCCTCTCTCCGACTGCCGAACTTAGCCCGACATTTGGTACCAGTTGACATCGTCAATGAGGTTTTGCAGCAGAAGTGCAATGCAGGTCGACGGGACGAACGTAGTAATTGGATGCAAGATCCCACGTCGTGTTGAAGCACTTGCCAGCTGTTTACTTGGCGAAAACAGTTCGATATGGCATTGGCCAGCGGAACACAAGTCTCGAACTCGGTTAGCCACCTGGGCATGGCTTGGGCTGTTGCACGCACACATTTGACAGCATGAGAAATGCCCGGATTCCAGGAGGTCACGACGTGCTTACTTCTCCAATTCGATTTGCAAGACCCCCAAAGCATCTACTCACCGATAGGTTATGTAACATGACCACCACATGTCCAACGCTCTCTCTCTCTCTCTACCGTTCACTTTCTCGTAACGCCTTGTCGTGTGCAGGCTGCCAGGCTGTATTGTGACCTGGCGTCGTTCAAAAGTTCGCTCGTAATCATATGCCATCGCGATGCAAAGACCATGCACGCACTGCTCCATTTCCGCAATCCACAGCATGAACCCATTGCTTTCCCCTGTTGCCAGCCTCCCCTCACAGCTCTTTCTTGCCCTCGGAAGACTTCCCCGCAGCCACCTCCTTCGCGCGCTTCGCGTAGATACCCGCCGTGAACGGATTCTCATACTGCAGCGCAACCAAGTACACCGTCAGCACCCACGCCGTGAGCAGCACCCCCGCGGGGCGCGCGTAGATCAGCGCGGTGCCGAGGAAGCTCAGCGTCGAGCCGTAGTACATGGGCGCGTCGCAGACGTTGAACGGGAACCCCGTGACCATGCGGTCCATCAGGATGCCGCAGTAGTCGCCCAGGAACGTGCCCGTGATGCCGAGCGCGTACGTCGACGACAGCACCAGCACGTTGCCCGCGGCGACCAGCCCGTAGCCGAGGTACGTGGCCGCCGGCGCCGCGAGCAGCGGGTGCGGCGGCTGGTGGCGCAGCGCGCGCTCGTAGAGGAAGTCGCGCACGAGGCCGAGCGAGAAGATGGTCGCCGCGAGGGCGTAGCAGGCGGCTTGCGAGTTGCCGTTGAAGGCCTTGGTCAGGAAGCGGGTGCGGTATTCGCGGCGGGCTACGATGCTGTGGTGGAACGAGGGCTGGGTTAGACGGAGGGGGGTTGCTCTGCAGAATTGGAAAGCTTGGGAGGCGGGGCGGATAGGGAATTTTGAAGCTCACTTCCAGAATGTCGGGTTAAAGGCAATCGCGGCAGCAGAGACTAAATTCCACAAGCTGTTGTCAGTGGCAAACCCACAGGCGAAGGTGAAGTGGATCCGGAACCCAGGGCAGACGCACTGAACAAGCTCTTCTGGCCGAGATCAACCAACTGATGTTCCTGAGTGATGGCTACCATCTTTGCCGTCTCGTCTGTCGTGTCGCGACGGTATTTGTCTTGTCCAGCGAAGGTCGAGTCAACAATCGAAAGATCTGTGGGTGAAGAGCTCAAGCTTTTTGGAGGTTTGTAAAGCTTCCCCCGCGTTTTTCAAACCCGACTGTTCGGTGTCCTGGGCAAGCTTGGTGCGCTGCGTCATTCTGCGGCTGCTCTCGGCTCACGTTCCGGCCGTTGGATGCCATCATTCCACGAACGGCGCTTGCCGAGCATGGACCAGGGCACATGTGCAATTGACAGGGTTCACTCAGGGGCAAGGGGTCCCTGGGGCCAGACGCTAGCTCCATTCTCGGACCCTGCATTTGTTTCGAGAAGCTTTGAAGCCAATGTCCTTGTTTGAGGACACACACACACATACACGCACACACACATACACATACGATCACCGTACCATATCTTGTTCTGTGTAAATATTTGGACGATGCGAGCAGCTGGGCCTGCATTCTGATTTATCTTTCCGTGTATTATTTGCAGTGCTGTGATAGCCGTCTTATCGGCCTCGGCTCGTCTAGCCGGAGCGCCGTTTTCCAAGAGGACACTTCACCTTCCTCCCGCAGCGCCTCTTCACTCACCATGCCCCCCAAAAGATCGACCAGGAAGACCAAAGCCGAGGCGACGGCGGTAACCGTGATCGACGAGAACTCTTCCTTTTCACAAGCTTCCTTTGAGAAAGAGCTGAAGGACCTACGATCCAAGGCCAAGGAGGAAACATGGGGGAGATGGGTTCAAGAGCAGGCCGCGGTCTACCTCAAGGCCCTGCTCCTCATTGGACTCACTGCCGTCTTCGCCAACGTCTCGGAGCTCACACTGTCGCCTGTATACGGCTCTATTCCCGTCTCATTATGGCACAACAAAGTCATTCTCGCTGGAGTCTTCGTCGGCTGGTCGTGTAACCTCCACCTCGGCCGCTTGATCCCCATCAAACTCGAATACCTGCTTCCCATTGTGGCTTTCTACATCCCCGTCGGCCAGTTCTTCCTCTTCAAGTTCAGCGCCATCTTGACCGCCACTCAAGGTCCCTTTGTCACCGAGGTGTTGACCACCGTTCCCCTGGTCATTCTGTCCGTGGCCTGCACGGCCAACTATCTCGAGGGCGCCGATCTCTCTCGTCTTCCCGGCTTCGTTCGTGATGCTGCTCCCGGCATTGGCTCATATGGATACTACAAGTTCGTCGAGTCTGCTTCCGGCAAGTTTCTGGGCGCGCACATCGGCCAGACCTTCTTCCAGACTCGTGTTCTGTTGGAGACCATTCTCGGCGCATCGTACGCGCTCTTCTCGCCTTCCAAGTACTTGGTGTTCGCCCTTCCGGCGCTGCTGCACACGGCCTTGTTCAATACCCACCTGATGACGCCCATGGCGACCCAGACTTTGAATGACACCTTGCTCGCAAGCAACTGGTCGCTGCTCGACAGGAAGGAGTCCAACACGGGATACATTTCCGTCGTCGACAGCCTCGAGCTCGGATATCGACTTATGAGGGCGGACCACAGCCTGCTGGGAGGCGAGTGGACTCGATACAAGGGAAAGCTCGTGGCAGAGCCCATCTATGGCATCTTCACCATGCTGGAAGCTGTGCGGCTGGTTGAGACCCCGGAGCCTATCCTTGATCATGAAGCTCAGGCACTCGTAATGTAAGTTGTTGGTCTTTGTTGCTCATGAAAAGACAGAAAGCTAATTCTCTTCTCAGCGGCCTTGGAATCGGCACTCTGCCCGCAGCGTTAGTTGCGCACGGTGTCGATACTACTGTGGTCGAAATCGACCCTGTCGTGCACGAATTCGCCGCCAAATACTTCGAGCTGCCAACAAACCACACACCCATCATCGCTGACGCCGTTACTTACACGGAAGAGCTCGTCAACACCACAGACAGCAAGTTCGACTACATCGTGCATGACGTCTTCACCGGTGGCGCCGAGCCAGTCCCTCTCTTCACCCTGGAGTTCCTCCAGAACCTTAACGCGCTGCTGAAGCCCAACGGAGTAGTCGCAATCGTAAGCCATCCGACGTCGCCCTCTCACACTCACATACTGACTTCCTTCACCAGAACTACGCCGGCGACATGATGCTGCCCCCACCCAAAATAGTCGTCCAAACGATCCGCGAAGTCTTCCCCGCCTGCCGCATCTACCGCGAGAACCCGCGCGACGACGACGCCGTCGCCGCCGAGGGCCGCGACTTCACCAACATGGTCATCTACTGCACCAAGTCGACCACGTCCCCGCTGACGTTCCGCAAGGCGGTCCGGGCGGACATGCTGCAGAGCCGCACGCGGGAGCACTTCTTGCCGCCGCGGCACGAGGTGTTTGAGGAGGACTTCAAGGCCGAGGGCGAGGTGGAGACGCTACGCAAGAATAATACCGAGGTGCTGGAGAAGTTCCATGAGAAGAGTGCGGTCGGGCATTGGGAGATTATGAGGACGGTGTTGCCGGATGTTGTGTGGGAGAATTGGTGAGTGGTGGTTGTGGTGGGAGTGAGAGTGTGTGTGTGTTGGAGGTACCGTACCTACTTGGGTAGGAGAGATGAGATGAGGCATAGATGGGGTTGTGGAAGGAAACACATCACATGTACATGTATGGGGCCAAGTTATTAATCTGATCTAATTAGAGTCATGATTTTGTTGGATCTCAAGCTGCACTTGCGCAAGATGCCTGCGCGAACTTTCACTACGGGTCTTGGGTAGTATCGTGTTATGCCCAATGCTGCCTGAGAAACGGGACATTTTAGCTCTATCCCTCCATGCTAAATATGCACGCAATACCCGTGCCTATCACTAATACTAGCAACATCAAAGCTAAAGTTGGCGGTTCTAGATCGGTGGAACTCACCACTGATTCCCAACGCCTCTTCTACCTCTTTACTATAGGCGCTTGGTAGGTACTCGCCCAGGATTTCGCTACTCGATGCTGATGTCCATCTATGTAATAATGTAATTGCCCTTTGTCGCATTCTGCTCTGTGGGGCTTTGGCTCACTACCACCACCACCGGGATGTTTGTTCATTAGCTTTCTAGACGTCAAATTACCTGTTCAAGTGGTCGCGGAGCTACGTACATCTCACCTCCAGAGGAGGCGTTGTTTTGGACAGCCTGATAACGAGTCGGCCTATGTCAATCACAGACAGGAACAATGCCATTGCGACGGGGTCCACGTCCGGTATCTGCTGTGGATCAAGTCAGACTGGCTCGCACCGAGGATGGAGCAAACGCCGCGAACGTGCATTAGGCAATATTCCCAGGTTGTGTTATCTCATACAGCTTCCCCGCCGCTGTGCAAGATTTTTCTAGCTCACGTTCAACATCACACCATCTTGATTTCCAGGCCAATTTTGGACTTTGCTTCCGAAAATGCTTACAATGGCTAGCACAGCGCCCGTGTCCTTACCACCCGTGATTGTCACGCAGGCGCCTGCGCCGATTGTGCCTGACACGACAGCATATTCTGCCTTCTCGCCCCGGCAGAAGAATGTCATCATCGGACTGGCTGCGTTTGCCGGTTGGTTTTCCTCCGCCAGCAGCTTCATATACTTCCCTGCCATTCCGGCCATAGCAGAAGACCTCGACGAGAGCATCGAGAGGATCAACCTCACCGTTACTTCCTACCTGATCGTCTCGGGTGTTGTTCCGTCGCTCCTGGGGAACGCCGCAGACCAGTTCGGCAGGAGGCCGGTCTTCATCTTGGCCTTGGCAATATACATTGCATCCAACATCGGCCTTGCCTTGCAGTCGAGCTTCACCCTGCTATTTGTATTCCGAATGTTACAGAGCGCCGGAATTTCCGGAACGTTCTCGATCACCTACGGTGTGCTGAGTGATCTGTTCACACCATCCGAACGGGGCGGTTATGCTGGTACTATATCGTTGGTGTAGGTTGCATTAATCTTCACTTCCTCAAGGGACGCCGCGCGGTACTCAGTTGCTGACCAGTTTCGCGATATCTTGATACATAGTCTGAACACTCCGCCCAGCATCGGTCCCATCCTCAGTGGACTTTTGCTCCTGAAATGGAGCTGGCGATCCATATTCTGGTTCTTATCTATTGCAGCGCCTTGCTGTCTGGTACCGATGATGCTGCTTCTGCCGGAGACTGCGAGAAGCATCGTCGGAGACGGAAGCATACCGATCCGCCGCATCAACCGGCCACCTCTGCCTTTCCTCCTCGCGCGATCCGCGGAGCCCTCTCAAACAACAGAAACAACAGATGAGAAGGGCCGCGTCAAAGCCATCCGTGCTCCCTTCGTCAACCCCATCAAGTCCCTGAAACTGGTCCGCCGTCCTGGGACGTTCCTCGTCCTGGTCGCTTATGGGATAGGCTATTCCACGTACTCGTGCCTGCAGGCCTCACTTTCGACGTTGTTTCTTGAAACTTACGAGATCAAAGGCTTGGAAAGCGGCCTCATATATATACCGTTCGGGGTTGCATGCGCACTGGCTGCCTTGGGCACGGGTACAGTTCTCGACAAAAATTATCAAAGATGCGCGGCAAAGGCTGGCATTACCGTTGCGAGGAGCAAAGACACGGACCTCTCAGACTTCCCAATCGAAAGGGCGCGATTGCGGTCCATTGTCTGGTCCGTCGCGCTGAGTACATGCTTGGTCGCAGCGTACGGCTGGCAACTGGAAAATCGGGTTTCCATGGCTGGACCACTGGTCACACAATTCTGCATCGGGCTCACACTCCAGCCAATGTTCACAGCTTTGAACACCTTACTGGTCGACTCACATCGAGATTTCCCGGCAACAGCACAAGCCGCTTGTAATCTCTTTCGTTGCGAGATGGCGGCGGGCTACCTTGCGGCATTGGACCCGCTCCTGAGATCACTTGGACCTGGGTGGACGTTTGTGCTCTTCGCAGGCGGCATGGCCTTCAGCACTGCCCTTTTACTGACTGTGAGGCAAAGAGGTATGAAATGGCGACAGTCTGCACTCGAACTCAAATGACGGAGGTGTTGCTGCAGGTGACCTCCCGCAAGAAAATGGAATACTGAGAAGGATCAAGAGCACTGCTGTGAGCCATGGTCAAGCTATTTGAGAAGCATAGAGCCATTTTTGACAGCTTAACAATATTCTCCATGTCGTGCCCGGATTGCGATCTTCGGCCCAGTCAAAATGCCTTGAACGCGCACACTCTTCACCGAATCTGCCTTTCACAATGAGCTCGTCATATCATAAAACGAATGCATACACGGCGGCTGAGTTAATCAGGATCTTCATTAAAGCATCGAAAAGTAGTGAGACAGTCCCAATGTAATGCCCCGGGCCGCGAGAGCGTGTGTCACCACACGGTCCGTAATAAGTGAAAGCCGTAAGTACAGAGAGGAAAGAGGATGAGGAACGCAAGTCTCACTACAAGCTAGCATCCAACATTAGCATGAACTGACTACGTTCTATGTAGTAATGGGTCTCGTGAATTGTCAGCACGGGCTCGTGTAGCACGGATGGTCCACCGCCCAATGGTGTCGTTCTTGGTGCATGGTTGAGGACCTTCAAGATACCTATGGCGCGTACTTGGCACTTCACTTCTGTAGGAGGCTCTCAGAAATATTCGCGGGAAGCATACGTGCACACGGGTATGCTCGTAGGCAGACAGCTGGAATGTATGGTGAGCCTTCCCGAGCAAGTCGCCGAGGGGCTCCAGGACCGGCACGCGTCTATCCCTTCGCGAAGGCGGCCCGAAGAATGTACAGTACGATTACGTGAAGTCTCGAGAGACTCGTTATAATATCTACAAATTCCTCATGTTTGTCTTGCCCATCGGTAGGTGGCCCTAAGGCTATATCTGTATCGTTATTCGCCAGTGGGCAAATTTTTTCGCAAGATGGGATCCCACTCCTATTTCTTGACCATTCTGTTGCTACAGACTACCATTCTCATCACGTTTGTGCGCGCCGTGAACTACTCGCAACCTCTACAATGTCTTTCGACATGCGAAGCTCTTGACCCGAGCATGATCAGGCGAGATGATGGCGTAAGTGATCGATCCTTTTCTGGGGAGGGGGACCACCAGCCCGGGGGCTTCCCACCCAATTTTTGTTGTTCGATGCTGAGAGAAAGTGCTTGAATCTAGGTATACTTCCGATATAACACGAATGGCGGCATCTTTTTCCAGCGATCCTCCGGCGTAGGCTCTGCAGGAATTGCTGGACCGTGGACCTATGTTGCACCGGCTTTCCCTGGCTACGCGGCGACACAGGGTCTGAACCCGCCGAATTTATGGGTAAGCATTATTTCATTGCCTTCTTGTTAAATTGTCCATGTAACCTGAGGCTACACGTTGTCGCCGGACCGCCCTTAATCCGATGCAGAAAGAAAGGACAGTGGACAGAGGAACTTACCGGAACTTACCGGCCTGAGTCTACTTTATCTTTGCTGATCACTCTCTTCTCAAATAGGCACCTGACGTGAAAAGATTCGGGCCCAACCAGTACATCATGTACTACAGCGTCTCACACATCGGTAACCGGAACTCCACGATCAACTACGGCCTCAGCTCGGACCTGGTAACGTGGACCAACATGGGGTCGACTGGAATCACGACGCAGGAGGTAGATCCAGCCAGTGCCTACAACGCAATCGACCCGAGTCTCATCCTCATCAACGGCACGTACACCATGGTCTTTGGATCCTACTGGTCGCAGCTCCAAGCGATCGGAATGAACACTCCTCCCTACAGCCCCATCAACTATCCTGCTGGCGTAAAGCAGATCGAGAGAAATCCCAATGCTGTGCCGATCAATGGCACCGAAGCGGGCTACGTGTACAGATATACGCCTCCGGGCACCAGCACGCCATACGTATACTTGTTTTTCAGCGAGGGAAGGGCCAATGCGTTTGACACCAACCGGCCTGCCCCCGGTACTGAATATGAGATTCGAGTCTGCAGGTCAGTTCTGTTGTGCTCTAGTCATAATTTGGATCCAGGTACATTCTAACGGAATTACGATCAAAAAGAGCTTTGGATGTTTCAGGTCCATATCTGGACTCAAATGGAACCTCTTGCACTCAAGGTGGAGCAGACACTGTGGTCCAGACTCACGACACCGTGTGTAAGTACAAGTCGCCACATAGTTCCCCACAGCCAAACAGACGCCGCGAAATTGCAAGAAACCTAACATCGCAAAGATGGACCCGGATCCAATGGCATCATCGACGACGTTTGTGGTCCAGTGATATATTACCAATATGGCAAGTTTACTTCCCTGACTTCGCGGGACTGCTGCTATCGACCCCCTCCCCCCCTCCCGGCCCGGTGCCGTCCACAACAGAACTTGGGGGCATGGCTAATGTCGCATAATCTTCAGTCAACACAAGTGCAGCGTTCAAACCCACTGCAGCCCCAGCCAAGACAGCGTACGCCAGCGAGAACTTCCAGCTGGGCTTCAACTACCTCTACTGGCAACCCAACGGCTTCCCCATTGTCGGACCCAATGGCACGGTTTCTTCAGACCAGCTCGGTTACTGTACTCTGAGTAGCTCCAGCACGTCGATGAGGGCTTCTACTACCTCTGCTACGACCAGGACATCCTCGACAACTACGACTACCACAGCTACCAGCACTAGTACTACCAGCACGAGTACTACCAGCACGAGTACTACTACCACCACTAGTGCTACCACTACTAGTACTACCACAACTACTACCACTCCCACCACTAGAACCACTGTTAACTCCTCGTCAACGTCAGTACCAACCAGTACCACGACTAGTACTACCACAGCTACTACCACTCCCACCACTACAACCACGGTCCCCTTCTCTTCAACGTCAGTCGCCACCAGTACCACCAGCTCGGCTTCAACCGTAGTCGCATCGCCAGCAACGTCGGGTACCACGGTCCCCTCCTCCTCATCGACGTCACTATCCACTAGCATCGGCAGCTCGAATCCGACCATGGTCACATCGCTAGCAACGTCGAGTATTACGGCCCCCTCCTCGTCAACGTCAGTACCAACCAGCATCGGCAGCTCGGCTCCAACTGTAGTCTCATCTCCAGCGTCGTCGAGTATTCCAGCGCCCATCAGCCCCGGCAATTCCTCACCCACGAGTTCTGTGGGCTTCCCATCAGCCGGGGTCGAAGTCTGCTCCGTGACCTCGGTGGTGATAGTCACCACGTCGACACTGTACTACACCCCTGGAGAGTCAGCACCGACGGCTCCCCCAAGCAGCAATAATGGAGGCCCGGGCGGGAGCGGGAACTACGGGTGCACGCCTGTCACGAGCACCCGGTTTGTGTGATGAGCGTGGTTGCCCGCAGCAGCAGCCTGCCCAGGTCTACTGGCACTGGACTGGCGATGCTTCCCCGAGGGTCATTGTGACAAGAGGTGATTTTGAATTGGACACAATTTTGGAGGCTTTTTTGTTTCTTGATCTGGGTGGGTTGGTTTAATTCTTGGCCGTAGCTGACCGCGCTTGTGGCACATCCCTTGCCACTTGGTTGTGATATTATAATTACGAGACGAATGTGCGTGAGACCCACGCTGTTATTCTTATTATGCGATATATTTCACTTTGGACATTGAACCTTAGCACAATCATGAAATTCAAACTCTGTAGAAAGCGTGCGTAATTCCTATACACGATGCCGCTACGTTTGTTGTGGGAATTCTGGATCTTTCCTCAGTCTTCCGGCAGCCGGCTGGACAGATAAGAAGAGCTAAAGTCTACTTCCATGTCTTTCCGTGGCTCGGAAATTCGTTTCCCAGTTTCACATGTTGCGGAATGCATTCAGAATAGCCGTTCATGAAGCTGGAATGCTCCATATATTCCCATGGACCATCGGCGTGCGAGGAAAAAGCTAATCACTCCGGTGAGCTTCCTTAGGTAGGCGAGCAATCAGCAGCTGGTATTTACAGCCTTATTCATTTTCGTCCTTTTGTTTTCTCTCTCGTAAATGTCTTTTGAAACCCAGGGCTAATAGAAGTGATGGCACATTTGGCATATCTGGGCGAGAAGGAGGAGGACGGGCTTAATGATAGACCTCTGAGTCTGAGATATTATTTTAAACTTTCTGAACTCCGAGTCAAGCCGCCTTGTTCGCCCTCACAAACTTGCTCCCCTTCGCGATATCACCACTCAACGCCTCCATGCTTTTATTTCCCATAATCTCCAGCACGGAGATCTCACTGCCACACTCACTCGCAAGCCAGTTCCGCACCTCCATCGCCACCAGCGAGTCCACACCATACACGTGGACCGGCTTGCCGACGTCGATATCCGCCACGGGAATGCGCATCGTGCGGCTCAGCCGCTTGACCAGCGCGTCGCACACCAGCCCAGCCGCGGCCTCGACGCTCTCCGCAAACTTGAGCGCGTTCGTCACCGACACCCCGCCGTCCTCGTCCACAGCGCCCTCGCCTCCTGCCCCACCACCCGCGCCCTCGCTCGCCGACCGCAGCTGCAGGAACAGCGGCGTCTTGATGAACGTCGGCTCCGGCAGGCCGCGCTGCTTGAACACGGACAGCGGCGCCAGGCCCACCGCAATCTGCGGCGGCGGCGCCGTCGTCCTGCCCCCGGCGCGCTCCGCGTCGAGGTGGAACTCGACCAGCGCCAGGAACTCCTCCTCGCGGATGCCGTCGTGCGAGAAGAAGAACAGCGGGTTCTTGTTCAGCGTCTGCTGGTTCTCGGCGACGAAGCCGACGCTCATGATGTTGCACAGGTCGAGGCAGCTGGCGGCGAGCCCGCGCGCGCGGCGGAATGCGGCGAGCGCGTCCTGGAAGGTGTTGCCGGCCGCGTAGTTGGACTGGCCGCGGTTGCCGACGAGGCCCGCGACGCTGGACAGCATCACGAAGAAGTCCATGTCGGCGGGCAGGTACTTGTGCAGGTTCCATGTGCCCTGGACCTTGGGGCCGAGACACTCGTTCCATTGCTCGTGCGCCATGAACTCGAAGGCGGAGTCGCGGAGCTGCATCGCGCCTTGGATGACGCCTGCGATTCTGGGGAAGCCGTCGGTCTTGGCTTCGGCGAGGGCGGCCACGAGCTGAGCCTCGTCGCCTACGTTGCACTTGAATGCCTTGGCCCGCACGCCCATGTCAGACAGTTCGGCAAGGAGGTCGCGGGTTGTCTGGGGCTCGTCACCGCTGCGGGAAAGGAAGATGATGTTCTTGGCGCCCTGCTCGGGACTGGCCATCCACTTGGCGATGGAACGACCCAGGCCACCTGCGCCACCGGGAAGCAAATAGGTAGCGTCGGGCCGCAGCCTCGTGGGCATGGGCGGCTTCGGCGTGACCTTGACCATGTCATCTGGACTCGCTGTCAGGATGATCTTGCCCATGTGCTTGCCCTGCTGCAGCATGCGGAAGGAGTCCTCGAGCTCGGTGAACGTGTGGACGTTGAGGGGCTTGACGACGTGGAGTTTTCCTTCGGCGTGCAGATCAATGACGGACTGGATCATGCGGGAGGTTAACGGACGGGCCATGTCGGCCAGCGAGACCAAGTCCACGGCGGTGAAGGTTGCGCAGCGGCCGAACGGAAGCATGTCGATCTTGCCGTTGGCCAGGATGTCTCGCTTGCCGATCTCGACGAAGCGTCCGAACATGGCGATGCAGTTGAAGGATGCGCGTAGTGCTTCGCCTGCAAGCGAGTTCACAACCACGTCAACACCCTTCCCGTTAGTCATCCGCATCACGCCCGCGGCAAAGGACAGATCACGGCTACTGAAGATGTGATCCTCCGGGATGCCGTACGCGTCCATCAGAAGCGTCCGCTTCTCGCGCGAGGACACGGTGGCGTAGACCTCGGCGCCGAGATGCTGCGCCAGCTGGATGACGGCCTGGCCGGTGCCGCCTGCGGCGGCGTGGACGAGGATGGTCTCGCCGGCTTTGATGCGGGCGACCTCGTTGAGACAGAACCAGGCCGTGACGAAGACGATGGGGATGCTGGCGGCCTCTTCGAAGGTCATGCTGTCGGGGATCTTGGCCATGAGATCCTGGGGGATGCGCGTGCGGGTCTGGAGGCAGTTGTTGGACCCGTGCCAGACGAACACAACGCGATCGCCGACCTTGATGTCTTTGACGTTCGGGCCGACGTGGCTAACGACACCGGCGCCCTCGTAGCCGAGGATGTTGTTGACCACCTCGCCCATGGCCACCATGATGTCGCGGAAGTTCAGTCCTGCGGCCTTGACTTCGATCTCGACCTCGTCTGGCTTGATGGGCTGTTGCGCTCCGGGCCAGTCGATGAAATGCAGCTTGTCAAGCCTTCCTGGAGCGGACGTGTGGAGCATCAGGCTCCGGTCTGGATCAGCACCGAACTTCTGCAGCTGTGGCTGCAGCACCGTCGTCCTCTGTGCAATGAAGTCATTGACGGGGGGCGAGGCGACGATCCGAGCTGTGTGGATGAAGTCAGTGCCTTCGCCAGCTGCTTTCACCAAATACTCAGCATGTCGATCCGGCGAGAACGAGCCCTGGGTGAAGTGGTGTGTATACACCTTGGTGACATGCGGGATCACAGCCTGGGCATCAGCGGAAGGCAGATGCAGCAGCACAAGGTCTGAGCCGTCCAAGTCCCTCTCCCAGCGCACAGTCCGCAGCAGGCCCGTCATGAGTGCCATCTGCGGGTCCTTGTATGGATCTTGCGTCAGCCAGAGCAACCCTCCAGACGTGGTCAACAGCTGGCGCAGCAGCCCAAACTCGGTCTCTGTGAACGAC
Source organism: Ophiognomonia clavigignenti-juglandacearum (assembly GCA_003671545.1). NCBI lineage: Eukaryota > Fungi > Ascomycota > Sordariomycetes > Diaporthales > Gnomoniaceae > Ophiognomonia > Ophiognomonia clavigignenti-juglandacearum. Next base: position 30,159 of record PYFS01003519.1, on the reverse strand, counting down.
GTGGCCAGGAACGGCGCCGTGGCCTCCAGCGTCACGATGCAGCACGTGTTCTTGAGCTTGTGCTGCGCCAGGTCTGCGAACTGCACGACGCTCACTTCGTCCTTGGTCAGTGACTTGACGGCCGTAGCCAGCGCTTCGGCCAGGACGGCGTCCTCGGGTGTGCGCGCAATCACAAAGACCCGGTTGGTGGCGTCGTCTTCGTCCAGCCTGGGCTGTTCCTCGCGCGGCCGAGTGGCCACGATCATGCTCTGCACCTGCTGGGCGTCGCTTGTAGAGTCGTCCAGCGTGACGATGTTCTCGGCAAACCCGACGTCGTGCAGCACGCGCTTCCACCCGTCGTTGTCCAGCAGCGGGCCCCATGGACGGAAGTCCTCCGTGGCAGCCCACCAGCCTGCGAGCGGACCGAAGGCGATGGGAGACTCGAGGCATCCCAGCTCGGTCGTCTCCTGGAGGAAGACTTTCCCGTTGGGCTTGAGAAGACTGTAGACTCTGGCCATGGTCTGCTTGATGTCCGTGGTGGCGTGGAGGCAGTTGGCGGCGACGATGAGATCGTACGAGGCCAGGTCAAAGCCCTGCTCCTCGACGTCCTTCTCCATGTCCAGTGTTCTGAACTCAATTACACCTCCCGCCTTCCACTTGCTGAACTTCTGCGCAGCCTGCTCGAAGAAGCCCGGGCTAATATCGGTGTACGTGTACTTGAGCAAGCGCGAGTCTCCGTTGATCCGCGTGCCATTCGGACAAATCGCCTCCAGGATACTCGTCGTCGTGCCGCCCGTGCCCGCCCCGATCTCCAGCACCCGGAGGTCCGCGCCGCGCTTGTAGCTCAGCGCCGCGGCGTATGCCCGCATCAGGCGGTGGATCTTCGCCGTGCCCACCGCCGTGCGGTAGAAGCGCTCCAGCACGTCGTCCATGCCGAACAGCAGGTGCAGCGCATCGACGTCGCCGCGCAGGATGCGCGCGATGTCGCGCCCGACGCGGCACACCACCACCGCCTCCGGGTGGCCCGAGGCCTCGTACGCGGCGAGGAAGCGCTCGCGCGCGGCGGCGTCGTCGGCAATGGCGCGCCAGGTGGTGTCTTGGCCGAAGTGCTTGTTTTGGTGGTAGAGCTCGACTTGCAGGCGCAGCCAGCCGAGGTACTTCTGCATGTGCGCGGGGAGGGCGGCCTCGTCGGCGAGCGGCCGCTGCTCGAGCTCTTTGACGGCTTCGATGATCCAGAGCGCGCAGGCCAGCTGCACGTCCTGGAGCTGCTTGGCGTCTCGTTCCTGCAGGTCTGGCGTCTCGAGTGGCTTGAGGGCTTCGCGAAGGCAGGGCTCGACCTCGCCGTTCTCTTCCAGGATGTCGATGTCCGGCTGCCAGTCCACACTATAGCAGATCTCGCGCGTCTCACTAGCCGCATTGCCCGCCGCCGTGCTCTCCTGCAACGGCACTGCCTCAAGACCCTTCAGCACCACGCGCACCGGGTTGCCCGCCGCCGCGTCCGAGCTCCACGCCGTGATGTCCGCCTCGACCTTCTTGTGGCCCACGAGCCCGGACTGCGCGTGCACGGTGAGCTCCGTGCCCGGCGCGCCCTCGGTCTCGGCGCTGACCCACACGCTGCGAATGGCGACGGGCACCATCGGCTCGGTGAGGCGCTTGGAGGCGGGCGACGAGGCGGCGGCTTCGAGGGCGAAGATGAAGGAGTGCAGGATGCTGTCGAAGACGGGGGCGTGGATCACGTTGGCGGCGAGGGCGTGTGCGGGCATGGCCTGCGCGATGTCGGGGATGCGGATGGATGCGAGCGCGTGGCCGCGCGGGTTCTTCTCGCTGCTGCTGCTGCTTGTGCTGGTGGTGGGGCCGGAGGAGGTGACGCTGGTGATGTTGCGGAACAGAGGCCCGAATTCCAGCCCGATGCGCTCGAGCTCCGCGTATTTGGGCCCCAGGTCCTTGGTCTGATGCTGGGTGCACGTCTTGACCACCGTCTCCAGCATGTCACGATACTGCTTCTCCCGCGCCTCGGCCTCCCTCCCACCATCAATAACGCCCGTGGCAATATGCGACGACGACGCCGTCTCCACCGCAATCTGCCCACGGCAATGCTCCATCCACGTATCATCGTGCGGACTGAACGACGTAACCTTCCACTCCCACCAGATACTACTATCCGCCTGTCTCGTCTCGGCAACCCTCTTCATCGCAAACATCGTCTCCGTCGGCTCGTCCTCCACCACCTGCAGCGCGCGCGAAATACTCACATCGCGGAGGTTATACCCCAGCGGCGCCTCCCCCTTGTCGGCGGTGATCTGCCGCACCGCCTCGATCGCCATGGCGAGGTACGTCACGCCCGCGACGACGATGGCGCCCGTAACCTTGTGGTCGCGGAGCCAGGGGACCTCGGCCACCCGCAAGTAGTTGCGCCACCGTGGCGCGTCCGGGTCCCAGTCGCGGACGGGCGCGCCGAGGACATCGTGCCGCGCGTGCTTGCGGAAGCGCCAGGCCTTGGAGGAGCGGGCCTCGACCCACAGCTCGGTGTCTTTGGTGTGGTGGAAGGGGTAGGGCGGGAGGTCGACGAGGAGCTGTGGGGGCCGGGGCCCGTCGTCGTCGTTACCGCCGGGGGTGTTGATCGTGGCGAGGGGGAGGGGGAAGTTGGCCGCGGCGAGGGCGCCGACGGCGGCGAGGGCGGTGGCGCAGGCGTGCGTGTTGCGCGTGAGGAGTGAGAGGTAGGCCAGCGCCTTGAAGTTCGGGTCGGAAAGGACGGCGTCGCGGGCGGCGGCTTGCAGGGCGCCGTGCGGCCCGACCTCGATGAGGTGCGAGACGGGGAGGTCGGCGCCGCCGCCGACTTTCAGCTGCTTCTTGGCGACGTTGGCTGTGCAGAGCGCGACGAGCGCGGCGGAGAACTGCACGGGCGAGACGAGGTTGCGGACCCAGTAGTCCGCCTTGCCCATCTCGCGGGCGTCGAGGAGGCCGCCCGTGACGGAGGAGAAGATCTGCACGTCTGTTGCGGCGACGCCGGTGGCGGTAGCGGTAGCGGCGGCCATCGAGGATGGGTTTTGGGTGAGCGCGCCCATCAGCGAGCGGTACTCCTCCGACACGGGGACCATGTGCCGCGAGTGGTACGCCTTCGCAACGCGGAGCTTCCGCGCAAACAGCTTCTTCGCGCTCGCGACCGCGACCAGCTCGTCGATCTTGGCCTCGTCGCCCGACAGTGTGAGGCTGTGCGGGGAGTTGTAGCACGCGATGACGAGCTCGCCGTCTGTTCCGAGCTTGGCGTTGACCTGCGCGATGAGCGGCGCCACCTCATCCGCAGTGCAGCCCACGGCCATCATGGCGCCTGCTGGCAATCCAGAGGCGGCCGAGGGCGTGGCGCTGCTGCTGACGACGCCGCGGTAGTAGGCGACGCGCCACGCGGACTCGCGGTCGATGGCGCCCGCTGCGTACGCCGCGGCGATCTCGCCGCTGGAGTGGCCCACGACGCGCTTGGGGGCCAGGTTCCAGCTGGCGAGGAGGTCGACCAGCGCGACCTGGAGGACGGTGCACAGCGTCTGCGAGTACAGCGGCTGGTCGATCTTGGAGGACTGCGCGTCGCGCTGCGTGAGCTCCTCGAGGACGCTGAACTCGGCGCCGAGCGTCGACGAGAGATACGCGTCTGCCTCGGTCACGCGCGCGCGGAAGACGTCGTAGGCGGGCAGCAGCTCGCGGCCCATGGCGAACCATTGCGCGCCCTGGCCGGTGAAGATGAATGCTGCTGCGGCGTTCGAGGAAGAGGAGGAGGAGGATGCTTTGCCCGGGCGGATGGCGCGCGTGAGGGTCGCTGGGTCTTGGAGCGCGGCGAGGAGGGAGGCCGGGGTGTCTGCGGTGATGGGGAGGCGCCAGGCGAGGCGCGAGCGGTGGTTTGAGAGGGTGAAGGCGAGGTTGGAGAGGTACGTGTCGTCTACTGTGGAGGAGGAGGAGGAGTGGGATTGCAGGTGCTCCGCGGTGGCGGCGAGGACGCGCGCGATGCCGTCTTGGTCGGCGGCGGAGAAGAGGAAGATCCTGTGGCGTGGGGTCTGGGTTTGGGTCTGGGTTTGGGTCTCTGAACTGGCGACTGCAGCCGGTGTGGTGCTGGAGGTCGTGGTTTTGTGCAGATGGTGGTGGCTTTCACCCAAACCCAGACTGTCCAGGTAGCTCTTCGCATCGTCCAGCACGAGATGTGCGTTGGTGCCGCCGAAGCCAAAGCTGTTGATGCTTGCCCTCCTGACGCCCGACGGTCCCGTCTCGAAGGCCGTGGGCTTCAGCGGCAGCCTCAGCCCCCATTTGTCGATCGGGATCCGCGGGTTGATCTTCTCGAAGTTGGTGTTGGGCGGAATCAGCCCCTTCTCCAGCACCAGCACCGTCTTGATCACCTGCGCCACCCCAGACGCCGCCTCCAGATGCCCGATATTCGTCTTCACAGCGCCGACATACAGCGGCGGCGGCGGCGGCGGCTGCTTTCCCGATGCCTGGGCACCGACCCGCTGGAACGTGCTCGCAATCGCGCTGGCCTCCAGCGGGTCGCCGGCCGGCGTGCCCGTCATGTGGCCCTCGACGAAGCCCGTGACGCCCATGTCCAGGCGGTTGCGCGCGTAGACGTCGCGGATCAGCGCCTCCTGCGCGGCCTTGTTCGGCAGCGTGATGGCGCCCGTGCCGCGGCCGTCCGAGTTGACGCCCGTGCCGCGCAGCACGGCGCGGATGACGTTGCCGTCGCGCAGCGCGGCGGATACGGGCTTGAGCAGCAGCGTGCCGACGCCCTCGCCGCGGCCGTAGCCGTTGGCGCGGTGGTCGAAGGAGAAGCACCGCCCGTCGGGCGACACGAAGCCCAGGCCGGAGGCGCGGTACATGAACTCGGGGGATTCGATTATGTTGACGCCGGTGATGATGGACTGGTGGAAAGTGTGTCAGTCAGTCAGTCAGTCAGTCAGTCAGTCAGTCAGTCAGTCAGTCAGTCAGTCCCCATATGCTCGCGCGTCGGGGGGAACACATTAAGTAAGTAGCTCTGGGTTGTTATCCATGGAAAACTCACCATCTCACTCAAACCGGCCCGCAGATCCTGGCATCCCATGTGCAGCGCCACAAGACTGCTCGAGCAGGCCGTGTCGAGCGTCAGGCTGGTGCCCTTGAGGTCGTAGAACCAGCTCACGCGCGCCGAGATGATGGCCACGCTCGCGCCGATGGGCTTGTACTTGAGCTTCGGCAGATCCGGGTCCTCGTTGAGGATCATCCGCGTGTCGTCGGTGAAGGCGCCCGCAAACACGCTGGTGTTGCTGCCCTTCATGTCCTCGAGCCGGAAGCCGCCGCTTTCCATGGCTTCGTAGACGTTTTCCACTAATTTTTTGCTTGTGTCAGCTACTGCCTGCCTCGTGTGCGTTTGACACGTGCCCAGGTTCTTGTGCTGAAAGAGCTTTGGAGATCTCTCACTTACTAACAACTCGCTGCTGCAAATCCATCGTCTCGGCCTCCGTGCGCGTGATGTTGAAGAAGGCCGCGTCGAACTGCTTGCCATTCTGCCCGCCGTCCCGCAGGAAATGCCCGCCCTTGACAATCGTGCTGCCCGCGCGGTCCTGCGACGGGTGGTAGTGCGCCGCGGCGTTCCACCGCGAGGCCGGCACGGGCGACCACGCCGAGCGGCCGTCCATGACGAGGTCCCACAGCTTGGAGGGGCTGGTCGCGTCGCCGGGGAGGCGGCACGCCATCCCTACTATGGCGATGTCATCGGGGCTGGGCTGGGGGCAGGTGGTGGAGTTAGAGATGGAGGGCAAGCTGCTGCTGGGAGACTCGGTGGGAGGTGTGGGTGGCAGGTTGGCGGTGGCGGTGGCGGTGGCGGCAACTTTGATTTGCTCGTCAGTGGGAGGAGGAGGTTTGACGTTGATGCGGCTGAGGGCGGCGGCCAGATCCCCGGCAGGAGTGTCTTCCAGGTCAGTGGTGGCTGGTACGGGGACATCTTGGGCGAGGATCACGCCCTTTGCGGCAGCATCTGCTGATGGCATCTCTTCGTCTGCTGTGGGCGATGATGCGACGCCGACGCTTGTGGGTTGGAGAGGTGCATCTTTTGCGTCCTTGGATTTGTTTTTGAGCCGGCCAAACCAAGATGCCCGTTTTGACGGGCTCGACTTTGAGTTCGTGCTTTCTGATACCATGGTGATGCCGGATCAGTGATAGCAGAGATCTTCCTCGCAGGTGCCTGGTGGTGGTGGAGGGAGTGTGTACTGGTGGTAGATGGAATTTAGGGGTTACGATGGATGATATTGACTAGACTGCTAAGGTGTGGAAAGCGTAAGAGAAGCGAGCTGCGTGGCTATCTGCGAACTTATATAGAGAGAGGCAGTAATATACCAGCTCAGTGCGTTGCTGTGTGTGTAGGCAGCTGTGCTATATATTATGCACCAGTGTTCTACAGTTGCTTCAAATGCGCAAATCTACCCCCATCGATCCGCTTTGTGGGACAAATGAGCCAACGTGAAAGTTCACTGCCATCTTGATATTCCGGTAAAGAAAGTCGAGTTGGCCTAAGCGAGTTCGAATATACCTACTTTGTACCTAGGTAGTGCATACTCAGGGGTACTTGATATATTGTAGGACGCCTGAGATCAGCTAGAGACCCGATCACAACACCACTAAGTAACCTACCGTACTGTGCTTCGTCGGCATCAGACGGTGCCGCTTCTATATACGAGCCATACTGTAAAGGGACACCAAGCCAATGTATCGTGTCGCTTTTGCCTATTACTGCCGCAACTACCTACCCAACCTGGACCCACTTTGCTCCTTTTTATGCACGGCTGGCTTCACCATCGTGAATTGTAAATCCGTGATCAACCCGACTCCCAGAGAGCAAAAGACATGGCTGCAAAAGATAGCCCTTGCAACGCCTCTGGCCTCTTCGAAGCGAGCCATCGAATTTCTCATCATTCTGATTGAATTGTACCTAGGTAGCTACTGACGTTAGCGCAAGGCTATCGCCGAGGCTGCCGCATCGAAGTGGGCGACCCACCTTGCAAGTACCGTGAAGCATTACTCGTGCCACGGGCGAACATACGACTCGGGAGTCGGCGCGATCTGTCGCATGACTTGGCTTTGAGATTCAAGAGATCTTCCAAGAATTTTGGAGAGCTTTCGCAAAGCTTAGCAGTCAGCTTCCAGTCGAGGGATGGGAAGAGGTGTTGCAAGACTGTAGTGGAAGAAGGACCTGGGCACGCACACTATGTCAACAACCGAACACGTTGGACCAAAACATGAAGCTCTCGGCCTCAGCTCTGCTCGTGCGTCCTCACCTGCCTCCCAATCGCTTTTTGCCGTCGGATAGTAGAAGCCCTCCGTCCGGGAGAGTCCATCCATGGATGAATGTCCACTGTGGAAACAGGTTACAAACCTGAAATCGGGATACCCAGAAGGGCCACATTCGGGAAACTGGATATCAACCTCCAGGGACTCGAATCATTCAACATCAGATCCCACAGTTCCAACGGCCCGATTGCCTCCTTTCAAGTCCCCACGAACTTCATATATATACAGCAGTCCAAGCGTTTTGAATGGCTGGAGAGCAAAGGCAGGGCACTAGGTGGTTCTGTCAGTTGACTCGTGCAACATCTCCAAGCGATCTGCCGCCGGCCTTCGATAGGCGAAAACTATACGACATGTGGGCTTTCATGGCCCCCGCAGTCAGTCACGGCCCCACGTGGCACGGGGTACGAAAGGGACTCCACTATATATATAGTACTCTGGGGAAAACGTGGGGAGAGCCGAGAATCACTAGAATGTATATGATCGGAGTGGAGACCCCACACGGCGGACAGTGGCCGGTACACAAGAGTGGTCACTCAAATATTCACCTGCACGTGATGGGCTTGAGTCAACGCGAGTCTTCATGGCCTGCTTTTTGCGCAGTGGGACCAGCTGGGGACTCTGTGATGACACGTTTGGGTGAAGATCTATCCATTTTCAGTCATTACTCCGGCGCACATTGCAGCCCTTGTTGCAGTCGAGACTCGAGATGGCAGCCTACCATGGTCCATAGCGCAAGGCCCATGTCTGCTAGGAAATATGGTCGGTAGGAGACTGTCGACTGTCACTGTCAGTCCGCTGAGAACTTGGAATACCTACCACAGACTACTGCGTACTGTCAAGTCCCAGCGCGAACCCTGTCAGTAGTCACTGTTCCCAGTCCATTCCATTCTCGAGAATATCCATCCTAGAGTCTTCTTGAAATATGCCTATACGCGTGCTCTGCCTGCATGGGAGAGGATCCAATACCGAGGCAAGTGAGGCTCTCGAGGTCATCATCTCAGATGGGCTATCGTGGACAAAGTCACTGATTTCTTTCCCCCCTTGGCCTGTGTAGATCTTCCGGATGCAAACGGCAGGCATACGGAGTCAGCTAGAGCCAGAGTATGAGTTCGAGTTTGTGGAGGGGCGGTGGCCTCATCTAGAGGGCAACTGGTCTCTCCATACCACCGACTTCTCCAAGTCGAATGTCAGTCAATTTTCTTTTTCTTCCCCCATAGTGTGAGTGCCCGGTGCCTGATGCAAGTTTGGCTGACATTAGAGCTTCCTCTAGCTGTATGGATACTACAACGGCCTAGACATCAAGGACATCCTCGCCACCGAGCAAGAGCTGCGCGAGGTCATAGAGGAGCATGGCCCTTTCGATGGCCTGATGGGATATTCGTGAGTTTCACCACCAGCCGTTAAGACGAAAGTGGCAAGTACCGCCTCACACACTGACGCTGAAGCGCAATCCAACAACAGCCAGGGCGGATCAATGGCCGCACAGATCGCCCTGCGCCTGATCACCGAGAACCCCTTCGCCACCGCCCAGGAGCTGCCCATCAAGTTCCTGGTCCTGATCAACAGCGCCGTGCCGCCGAACATCATGCCTTTGGACGGGCAGGAGATCACGGACATCTCCATTGACGAGGCGCCGCTTCTGCAGATGCTCTTTGATATCTTCAAGGCGAATCCCGCTGATTACAAGGAGACGGCACGGCCGGCGAAGCTGGCCAATGGCCGACAGGTTTGTGAACTTCACTTCTGACCGTCTGTCTCTGACTTTGTGGAAGAAAGGCGACCTAACTCCTGGTCCATCAACACAGGTCCTGGCCAACGAAACGCACTGCATGTCGTTCTTCAACCGTGAATGGGACGGTCAGATCCTGGACATTCCCTCGCTGCATATCACCGGCATGGGTGACCACCCAGAGTATGGGGAGAATCTGTACCAGATTGCGGATCCTAGTAAAGCGGAGCGCATTGGCCATGTGTTCGGGCATGACTTTCCACGGGGACTCGATATGAACAAGCAGATTGCCAGAGCTATTAGGGCGATGGCGGCGAAGGCGCTGTGATCGAATGGCGGGCTCAACCTGGAAGTTAGTCGCGAGTAGTCTCAAGGGCCAACCAATACAATTTTATGAGGACAATCAGTGTATCAGGATGTAAGTGCAGCTTGTTGCGTGTAATTTGAGTAAGAATTGGGTCTGTGGCGAATTTTCGAAGTTTTGTGCGCGATACCAATAAGGTTTCAAATCGAATAATCGAGGATTCTGTGCCACAACTTTTTAGCGGCTCTCCAGCGGCCATTCAGCCGCCAAATGGAAGAGAAGCGCCTTTGCGTTCCGGACCCAGTCCATCCTCCTCCATCACCACCGCCTAGCTCTTATAGTGATTTCGAGTGGGAACGAGCCATTGACCGCGTGTAACCTCGGAGCTTATCTCTGGTTCACTGCTGGTGTGGTAGATTCCTTTTGAGGTTTTTTATATATATATCAGCGGGAGGTGAAGACCTTTCATTATCGCATGCCTGCATATTTAGATTACACCCTAGTGAATTTTGGATGGATCGATGTTAATATATATGGGTTAATAGACCGTATCTAGAACGGTCGTTGGCATAAAGCTCTGTGAAAGCAATGAAGAGCGTCCATGTAAGGGGATATGGAAATGTAATTGATTGGCAAGTCTATCTAAGCTCATCCATTGGTCTAATGCAGGCTGCGTTTTTATGCTTTTCTTGTTGTCGCCCTTTGTAGTGAAGGGTCACGATGTCTTTGTTCCTGGAAATCAAAATAATGAACGCCATCCGGCTTGGGCGAAACCCTCATAGCTTTCAAGTCCACGGGATCACTCCGCCGCCCAAGCTCTCGCCGCAGAGTACCATGAAACAAAGCCCCGCAGGATCCCATAGTAGTGTAGTGAGCGAACTCAAGACACGATCAAGAGATACACGGACTCCTCTCGTTCCACCTAGGTGAGTGTGATGGTGAAGTTGAACATCTCAAAGCCCCCCGGTGGGCTCGAACTCACAACTCTCGATCTTCTTCCCTGCGAAGTGGTCAGCGTAGCCATCCAGCATCTTCTGCACGCCCGCCAGGAACGGCGTGGTGGACAGCAACAACCCAAACGCCTTCTCCGCGCGCCGCACCGTGACGTCGTCGTCCTCGTCGCGCCCGAGCATGCCGTACGCCTCCTCCATGCGCTCCCGGAGGTTCTCCCTCGATCACGCCGGCGTACCTGATGCGCGCCGGAGGTCCGTGAGCGCGCGCGGCGCTCGGCGCGGTGCCAGAAGGCCACGATCTGGTCCCCGCAGGGCCAGCTTCTGTGGGTGGCCCTTCGGCCGCGGGTCGTAGGCGGGGTCGGCGTTGAAGGCGCGCGGGATGACGAGCAGCCCCGCGTCGCTGGGGCTGACGGAGAAGGTGTTGATGGGGACGGAGGGGTCCTTGCCGCCGGCGTTGTAGTGGTGGATGTTGGTGTGTCGCGCGCCGGGGGAGAAGACGACCTTGTGGAAGCCTTTGGCGTTGGCCTCCACGGTGTAGCCCCAGGCCTCGAACTTCTCGATCTGCTTAGACTTCGCCGTGTTGGTGCTGTTGCTGGACGTGGGATGTTGGCAAGTGGACTGGAGTTGTGATGCTCATAAGCGTTCTGAAGAGAAGCACATACTAGGAAGGACTAAAAGAGATAACATATATTACCTGCTATATATACCTTTCAAATATCACCAAAACGAACTGGTTTTTTTTTACCAGAACTGTTGACTTGAATCAATAACTCTATCGGGCAACAGCTAAATTACATTTTTCGAGCGTAGTCACTAATATAGAGTGTACCTCTATAATTGTCTTAACAATCAGAAAGCTCTTCGAACATTAAACTTGGTTGTCTTTTCCCAAACCAATTAATTCGAATCACGAACGCTAGCAGCAAACAATAGCATTGTCATAGCATAATCAATAGCGTGGTCGTCTCGCCATTCGCACAAAGCCCCTCCGAGCTCATTGTTACAATTCTCATTGACCCGCGACATGAGCACTGTTCTCGAAAGACAGAGCTACTCCGCACGATGATTCTCGTGATAGCCCGTCACCCCTTTACCACCGCTACTGCGAGTGCTGGGTCGTTGCGGCGCCGAGTGCCGGAAGACGCTCATCAGCGACCGGCGGGAGCGACAGGTTCTATGCGCGTCAGGCCTCTGCGACTGAAGCCAGCAGAGCGAACTCAGCAACCATCGCCCCCTTCCCATCCCCATTCCACTCCCCGACAACCTCCAGCTTCGCAAACCTCCCACTCCACACCACATTTGCCAACTCCAGTCTCGTAACATTACCCTCATACTTGACCACAGGCCCATCCGGCACCCATGGCACCGTAATTCCAATATCCTGGTCAACAAGCACCACTGCACCTCCGAAGTCCGAGCTATTCGAGATCGACACCCTGGCATGCTTGGGCGGGCGCATCGCGAAGTCGAGGTAGACGGCGCTGAGAGGCCGTGGAGCCTGTGCAGCAGGTTCGATCTCGACCACGAGCGCGGCTGTGCTATTGCTCGCGGGAGGCTGCCAGAACGTGCCCCCGTACCCGTCTATGGCTGCGAATGCAAGGTCATCTACAGGCGTGGAAGAAGAAGCGCGTTGGCACTGCAGGATATTCCCCGGCACGGAGACATTCTCGTCGTAGATCCTGTTCTCTACCCAGACGATGTCACCAACGCGCAACAAGACCGTCCGCGTATCTGCATCGTCCACGCCGCGGCCGACGGTAATAGGCATTTCCTCGTCCCCGTACTGGTCTGGCACGAGGCCGTCAAAGCGCGAGGCATCGAGGCGCGTGACGGAAGTGTGCGTGCGGTTCATGGCGAACTTGACGACGGCGCCGTTGTAGAACTGGACGGGCGGCGAGAAGTGCGCCAGCTGGGGCGGCAGGGACGGGTTGATGACCAGATTGCGGTGTGTGACGCGCAGGCCGAGGAAGCCGGCGGTAAGCACCTGCAGGAGCCCGCCGTGGCCTGTCATGAACGGGAACGCGGTGTTGATGGGATTGCCGGTGAGCGGGTCCGGGACGCCCGGGTTGTCGTCCTGCTGCTCCGAGAACTGGTGCCACGGCCCGCGGAGGTACGGCTGGAACGACTTGACGAGGTACGTCCAGAAGGCACACCCCGAAGTGGCGAGCGAGTTCGCGGCGATGGCGTACATGCTCCACGTCATGGCCGGGCCGTTGGGGTCTGTCCGGACGGTGTAGTAGTCCATCACCGCCTGGTACTTCGCCAGCGAGAAGTTGCGCTTGTAGTCGTAGGGGAAGTGGGAGAGGATGACGTCCGCCTGTTTCGGGAAGACGTCGTTCGTCATGCCTTGGAACTCGAGGACGACGCCGTCTTCCGAGGTGGGCAAGGCCATGTTCTCGATCATGTGCAGCCAGTCTGGCTCGAGGGGTATGTCTCTTTCTTGGCGCAGTTCGGAGGCGTATTGCAGCAGGGTGCTGACCGCTGTGGAGGTGAAGGACCCGTCTGCGATGAACATGTAGTACTCGTCCGCGTCGGTCATCACGTCGATGCCCCAGCGCTGAATATCCTCTCGCCACGTCAGGACATTGCTCAGACCAATGGCCACGCCGTCGATGACATCCGCCGCACCATGATTGTCGAACCAGTCCCTATCCCCGCTCGTATTCCTAGCCATGACCATACTAAGCGCGATGTCTGCGTTGAGGTGATACTGGTACATAACACACGGCGCGGAGATATTATAGCACTGGCCATACCGCCCGCCTGTCCACGAGTAGAGCATACTCCCGTCCTTCAGCCCGTGTCTCTCGGTGTTGCGCCGCGCCTGTGCCGCGCGATTGATCCGATAGAGCGCGAATTGCCGCGCCAGCCGCGGATGGACCCCTTGGACAGCGGGCGCAACGAAGAGATCCGCGTCCCAGAAGATCTTGCCGCCGTAGGTCTGCGAGACGAGCCCGCCCACGGCGAGGGAGTTGCACGCGACGCATGTGCGCGGGTCGTCGTCGTCGTCGTCCCGCGTTGGCTCGTAGGGGAGCAGGCTGGTGAAGAGGTAGTACGCGGAGGCGATGGCGGTGATTTGCAGAGCTTCGACGGTGGCGGCGGCGGCGTCGTCGTCGTTGTCGTTGTCGACGCCTGGCGGGAGAGCGCCTGTTGCGGGGTCTCGGAAATCGGCGACGAAGTAGTCGGGGTGCATGAGCTTGCTGACCTCAGCGCTGTGTTCGGCGCGGAGAGCTTCGTAGCCGCGTTCCACGGCGGAAGATACGACGTCTGACACCGAGGTCTCTGCTCCCGGGCCGTAGTGTTCTGATGAGGCGACTGCTGCGTATTTGAAGATTGTTGCGGACTGTAGACCCGGCTGAAGTCTGTATCGCTGGGTCACGGAAGCTGACGCAGCTTCTGCTGTGGGCGACGTGGGCGAGGAAGAGTTTGCTTCAGTGCCATAGGCGGAAACGTCGATGAAGCCGCTAGAATATTCTTCGCCGTCTTCGACGACCAGGCCGACTCCCTGTGTCGACGACAACACATACGCTGTAACATCTTCAACCCCATCGGGCGAGACAGCGGAGAGGATGGACCGGCCGGCTGGATCTGTCAATGTCTTGACCGTGATGGTGCGAAGAGCAGAGTTGCCGTCCAGTGTATCGAGCACGCGTATGTCGTCGAGACCGTGGTCGCTGCTGGAGATGTCCAGCTTCACGCCTGCCAAGTGACGTTCTGCGAGCGAGGCAAAAGACTCATACCGGACCGTTATGGTTCGTCCATCACCGCATTTAGGTGGTGTCCAAGTGTACGACCATGTCAATATCCCCGTCTTGCTGAATGCGTCGTCCGAGTTAGCACTTCCCTTGGTCGCCCGTGCAGGGAAGATATTGCAGACAGAACGTGACACTCACAAAGACAGAGTCGACTCAAACTCGGAAATCTCAGCTACATCCACGCTGCCGTCCAAGACACTACCACATGTCTCAATGAGCAAATCGGTGAAATGCGGCACACCGGCAATGAGACTCTCGCCTAGTTCTCCCGGCTCTAGCATGCTAGGCTCACTGCCCCAGAATCCTGTCACCGTGGCAAATGTCCGCCGGGGATTGCTGTAGGAAGGCCATCCTTCGGAGTCGTCACGGCGACTTTGCTCGTAGAATGGCCCCAGAGAACCCTGTGCCAGGCCAAAATAGCTGTATTCATTATGGTCAGCTTGATGACGTGTAAATCAGCATGGAGGAGAAGAACGGCAGCTTCCACTCGGGGGCTACAATGTGGTATGCATACCCATTTGACTGTGGTAACCACGCTGTGAATACTCCCGGCAGCGGCTTTGTAGACGTCAAGGTCCAAGTTGCGTCATCCCACGATACCCAATCTGCGTTGATATCGAAGTCCGAGCTTGGGTGTGCTCCTGCTGCCGTTCTCGATAGAGACAGAATGCTCACAGCCAGTAGTAGTAGTAGTAGTTGACCTGTGGGCTTCATTGTTGCTATCAGTGACGGACGCTTTGGCTTTGCCCAACACCCGCTTCAAAGCCTAGCAATGCCCTTTCCACGCTGCCTTCTCGATTCCGACTTCAACAGACAACGTCCAGGCTGCTAGACACAGTCAGTCCCAGGCTGTTCACTCCTGCAGCACACTGTGCTACACAACCCCGGTCCCCGGGTCACTGGTCAGGGTCGCAGGCCATCGTGATGAGGCGGCGGCTTCGTGGGCTCCTCACAAGAAAACGGTTCGGTTGCTATGGATGGGCCTCTGTTGTGCTGTGGGACCGGAGACGAGGTTGAGCACTCCGTAGTGAGCGAGTCAAGCTCTCGGCAGATTCGAAGGAGGTTTCGTCGGACTAAGCTATTTTTGGGCGCGCTAGCGGCTCCACCTCGGCATGTTGGGATGATCCCTGCATCCCCACAATCTTGAATCAACGACATCTCATGATCCTCATCCTCGTCCTCATCAACATCCCGACCGGACCATTCCATCTTGGACGACGTCGACAGGCCTACTTTGTGCGGTATTTCCTCTTTGGATAAACATAATTCCGGATCCATAGATGGAATCTTTCATCTCGAATCCTGAAAGAGTAAAAAAAAACCAGCCACCTGAGTGCGGTCGGGTCCGTGCCAGATCCCGGGACTGGGACGCCCCAAAAGGAGATGCCCACAGTGGTGCAGCTGCTACCGGGCGAAGTTCAAGACCGTCTTTGGCGATGGCTGTCTGGTCATCACGAGTGAGGTGTCTTTACCGTGCGTGCGAGTGAGCTTCGAGACGGGGAATGGACTGAAGGCACCTGAGAGATACCGGGGTCCGCGAAGGGTGTTGACATGGTCAAGACGGTGCCCAGGTGTTCTTTGACATGTACCACCAGCCTCGGCCGGGGCAGGAAAGAGACGGACGCCTCTTCAGGATCGCCCAGTATCTCTTGAACCTCGCGAATCGCTCGGTTGGTTAATGATCAACACGACTCTTGCGTGTTCACAAGCAGAAACGTACAGCCGGAAATGCTTGACCGCTGTTGGCGGGCCCGGCTCGCCGCCTGAATCTTGCAAGTCACAGTGCATCGGATGCCACTACTGTATGTAGCTGGGTCCTCGCATAGTTGCAAGTTTTCCCTTCAAATGCGATCGATCTGATAATGAGATACATATTCGGTTAACCGTGTTTTTCCTATTCGGTAGCTAGCCTACGAGAGTCCAACTGTTCCTGAGATGTTGTGAAGTCGGTATCAGTGTCTACCTAGGTACACCTTCGATCTCAACCCGAAAGCTACTTACACCCAAAGACCAAATCACCACAGAAGCCACCATGTCTCCCGATCCCGAAAAGCCCATCCTCCTCTACGCCCTCCCTCCACGGGAAGGGCACATGCGCCCGGCCCTGCAAATAACCACCCACCTCCTCGCCCGCGGCTTCGACATCACCATCCTCGGCGTGCCCGCCTGGAAAGACGCCATCACCTCCGCCGGCGCGCACTACGCGCCCATGCTCGGTCTCTGGGCCACCCTCGACGACCTCACAAGCCCCAAGTCCAAGTGGAAGAAGATCCTCGATCTCGCGCACGACCCCAAGGAGATGCGGCGGCTGCTCACCGCCGCACTGAGCCACAAGGTCCTGCCCAGCGGGCTCGAGTCTGTGCGGAACGCGTTGACGGAGATTCGGCACCGCTGCCTCGCAGCAGGAGGGACGTCCGCGTGGGAGGGCAGGACCGTGGTGATCCTCTCGGATACGTGCTTCTCGGGCACGCTGCCGTTGAAGCTGGGGTCGGACCGTCCGCCCGGGTATGAGGGCGTCAACCTCCGGACGATTGGTGTCGGGGTGGTCCCGCAGTTCTGGGCGAGTCCGTCGCGGCCGCCGTGGGGGACGGGGATCAAGCATGATCCGTCTGCGGAGGGAGTGGAGCGGAATCTGAGGGCGTATGAGGAGGAGTGGGACCAGGAGGCCGAGGATCGGGCGAGGTGGATGCTGGAGGCTGTCAATTGCGATGAGACGGTGGATGAGTTGTTTTTGAGGCATGACCCTGAAGGTGTCAAAGGTGAGAAAATCTTACCAACCTCCCCCCCCCCTCCCACTTGCAAATGGTGCTTTTTTACGCTGTTCCACGACGCTTCTGCTATGATACTAATCGCATGAAAAAGGCGGCTTTCGACACCCATTCCACGACTCCTACACCGTCTGCCACGACGTGACCCTCCAACTCGGCCTCCCCAGCCTCGAACTCCCAGCCCCAACGCCGCAGCACATCAAGTTCGCCGGCTCCCTCCCCCTCAAGCCCCTCAGCTTCTGGCACGACCTCCAGTACCCGCCCTGGTTCGAGGCCGACATCCGCCAAGCACGCCAGAACCACCAAAAGCGTGTTGTCGTCGTGGCGCAGGGCACCGAGTCGCCGGACTTCAACGACGTGATCGTCCCCACGCTCAAGGGCCTGGCCGGCCGGGACGATGTCGTCGTGGTCGCCATCCTGTGTCGCAAGGGAGCGTCGCTGGATGTGGACGACGCCGAGGGCGGGTCGTCGTTTGCGCTGCCGTCGAATGCGCGTGTAGTGGATTACTTTCCATATGATGCGCTGCTGGAGTATGCGGACGTGTTTGTGTCTTCGAGTGGGTACGGAGGCCTGACGCATGCCGTGGCAAATAGTGTGCCTTTGATCCAGGCTGGGTTTCTTTTGGACAAGGCGGATATTGGGCGGCGGGTGGAGTTCTCGGGACTGGGGATCTATCTTGAGGGGAAGGTTGGCCCGAAGGATGTGGTTGGCGCTGTTGACCACATTCTAGAGAATTATCAGCAATTCAAGGACGGGGCTGTGAAGTTGAAGGAGGAGTCGAGGGCGTATCAGCCTTTGGAGCTTCTGGAACAGGAGATCTTGAGGCTCGCGGCTTGATTATCTGGGTTTCTGCTACCTTCTGTGGGTATGTGCTAGTTTCCAGTGCTCGGCATACATACAGTAAGGTCTAATTAGTAATTGGGACGAACCGGGCCGGAGTGCACGATGTTGTAGCAGCCGTGGGCTTCTCTCCAAATACATAGATGATCAGCACGAAAAGGGTCGGCAAAATGAAGCAAAAAGGCATCATGTGCACTGGACACTGATCAGAGATCTATTGACCTCCATCTTAGTACCAGGAATAACACGGTTGCACGCCGACCCTTTCTCAAACGAGCTTGTAGCGGTATTGACATCCGAGTTGTAATATAAAAGTCAGCCGTGTTAGCCATTACACACGATACACACCAGCACTTGTTTACGGCCTGCATAGTAGGCACCAAACCATTTCATTCACACAAATCCTCGGAGAAACACCCATCATAGCACTCAGTCATACTCTTTCCTCCTCCGAATCCTAATCCTGGCCTCCGTAGGCGGCAAATGATTCGTCCCAAACCACACATTCCCGGGCCTGCTCTCCTGGAACTCCAAGTCCCACCCCATCACAATCTCCGCCAACAGCACCTTCAGCAAGCCCGCCGCAAAGAACCGCCCGGGGCAGCTATTCCGCCCGGCCCCAAACGACAGGTACTCGGCGCTCGTCGTCGCCCACGCCTGCCGCGCGCCCAGCAGCGTCTCGCCCCGCGCCACCGCCGCCTGCCGCCGCTCCGCGAACCGGAACGGCCGGAACGCCGCCGCGTCGGCGCCCCAGATCGCCGTGTCGTGGTGGATCGCGAACGCCGGGATGCCGACCTGGTACCCGCGCGGCACGCGCACCCCGGACGGCGTGGTGACGCCCCCCGCGGCGCTGACGATCCGCAGCGGGCCGACGCTCAGCACCGTGTTGATGCGCTGGCTCTCGCGGAACGCGCTGTCCAGCTTGGACAGCTGCGCGAGCGCGGCTTTGTTCCAGCCCCGGCCCCGGCCCCGGCCCTTCCTCCCATCTCCCTCGCTGTTGTCACTGCTGCCACTGCCGCTGCCGCTGCCGTGCGTGGCCAGAACATCGCGGATCTCCTCGCGCAAAGCGGCGATATACCCGGGCCCCTTCGCGGCGCCGGACCCCACGAGATCCAGGATCATGTGCGTGATCGCGAAGGCGGTGGTGTGAAGCGCGAAGGCGTTAAGGAGGAGGATGCGCGCGGCGAGGACCTCGGCGTCGAGGAGGTAGGGGTCGCCGGAGGCTTCGCCGTGGGCGATGAGCCAGTCCAGGAAGTCCTCCTCCTCCTGTCGTTCCGTTGCCCCCGTGTTGTTGTTGTTGTTGCTGTTGTCTCCCTTCTCCTTGCGCGCGTCAAGGCGCTTGCGCACTTCCGCGAGCGTGAGCCGGAACCACGTGCGCTCGTACATCTTCCGCGGCAGCGTGACCAGCGGCGCCGCCAGCCAGCGCAGCGGCTTGGGAAACAGGATCAGCACCTGCGCCGAGATGGGCACGCACTGCGCGTACGCCACGGCCGTGTCCAGCAGCTCGCGGCTGCGGCACAGCGGCGCGCCGAGGAAGATGCGGTTCACCGCCTGCCCGATGACCACGCGCAGCGTGTCGTACACGCACACCTCCGTCCACGCTCCTCCGTCTCCGGCCCCGCCCCAGTCGCTCGCCAGCAGCGCGCGGTCGAGCTCGTCGACGACAGTGGGGATGAGGTTCCCGATCTGGGAGGTCAGCTTCGTCGCGACGAGGTGGATGTGCACCTGCTGGTGGTCGCGGGTCGGGTAGATGGTGCCGTGGTTGAACTGGAAGTGCTGCTCGGTCTGCTTGTGCATGCTGAGGATGGTCTCGGGCTGGGTGAGGAGCCATTTCCGTTCCGAGGAGGGGAGGAGGATGAGTTTTCCGGGCCCGAGGATGGGGATGCGGACGGTGGAGTCTTTGTGGTGGGTGTGGTGGAGGTGGAGGGTGTTTTTGAGATCTAGTGTATTGCGGTAGACTGCGCGGAGGTATGGGAACCATTCGTTGGCTGGGCTGTTGAGGATGCGCAGTTTCGCTATATCGGGAGGTGTAGGAAAGAGAACGTAGGTGTACACCAAGTACAGCAAGAAGATGGCCGTCGGTATGAGTATGTGCGGCTGTGAGAACGATTCTTGCCAGTCCGCCTTAGCCATCTTCGCGAGATTCAACTGTGACTGGAGTTCCGGCCCAAGTGCGAAGTCATCTGTTCTCCCAGACTTGAAAGACATCTTGCGCGAGGTTTCCAAATACTTTCGAACCTGCTTAAAGCAAGAGGTCAGCACGGGAATGAGCCATGTAACGATTCCTTTATCGAGGTGAGTCGCTTATGTGAAGGTTGCGTATATCCAGGTTCTGGTGCACAAGTCATTGCCCGCAGATCCGGGGCCGATGGTCCCACAAAACTGTGGAGGACGGGGAGGCAACACACCACGGGCTCTCATCATGGCTGGCAGCCTGCTTCATCAAGTGAGTGGGCCCTCGCCTTCAAAGAAACGAGCCTCGTTCGAGTTTGCGAACAGACTCACATGCCCCATCTTCTGTGTCCAACGACCCGTCAGCACCACCCCCTCTCGATTTACTCCCCTCATCTCACAGGGAGGTAAGGCACCACAACTCGGCCGCCACCATCTCATGTTGGCCATGGTCTCCCACGGGTAGAGAAAAGACATTCATTAGTAACCCTATCTGAACCGCGAAAGCCCGGACGCGCTTGAGCGTCAACGGGATCGCTCCGCACCAACCCATCTACCTATTCCTCAAGCCCGGCCCTGCGCCTTGGCCTGCTCATGGAACGCAGCCTTGACCGAAGGCCTCTCCACCAGCCGCTTGTGCCACGCCTCAAAGTTGGGGTACTTGCCCTCGGGCACAAGCGTCGCCTTGTCGTCGGCAAAGATCCAGCCGATCAAGTTATTCCACGGCACGAAGGCGAGGTCGGCGATGGTGCTATTTTTGTTAGCTCACTCACAGTATGAGACGGGCACGAAAAGGCAGCCCAAGCCAAGCCAGGCCAGGTGAGGGAAAACCTTCCCGACTTACCACTTCTCGCCCACCAACCACGTCTTTCCCTTCAAAATCCCATCCAGTACCTCCACGACCCGCACAAGCTGCTCATCATAGCGCTTCTTGGCGCTCTCGACCTGCTCCGGGTGGAACTTGCGGAACCACGTCGTCTGGCCAAAGTACGGGCCCTGTCCGCTCATCTGGAAGTGCAGGTACTGCTTCACCAGGTACTTCTCGGGGAAGCTGTCGAAGGAGATCTTGTGCTCCTTGTCGTACGTCTCGGCCAGGTACTCCATGATGGCGCCCGACTCCCACAGCGTGAGCCCCGTGTTGGGGTCCTCGATGGCCGGGGTGCGGCCGTTGGGGTTGATGGAGATGTAGGGCTCCTTTTTCACTTCGGCGACGATGCGCGATTCGTAGGGGAGGCCGAGTTCTTCGAGGACCATGACGACCTTCCAGGGGTTGGGACCGCCGTGGGCTGTTGAGGGGGAGAGGGAGGGGGGCCTGTTAGCTTGCTTGCTTGACTTGCTTGTGCGGGTGGGCGTGTGGGGAGAGACTGAGTGGGACGTACTGTGGACAATGATTGGCTTCGTCATCTTGGATGATGGATGTGTTTTACTTCGTGTTGAAGGTATTGCTATGTTCTTTGGTGGTGATCGTACAGCATGCTAACAACCAACTATGTGGTGTGGACACGCCAACGGGGGCCACCCAGGGAGGGTCCCTTCTCTTTTATACCCGCCAGCATACAAGCTCAAGAGCTTGCACAAAGCTCCTCCCCTGAGCACGATACTGCCTCAGAGCAGCTTCTTGCTCATGACGCATGAATTGTCCAGGTCTGTTCGCGGATGTTCAGGGTCGCGGATGAGCGCCAAGGAAACCTTGTCCCCATCTTGACCGCTCCGGAGAAGATCCCGCGGTGATGGAACACCAGAGAACAAACCATGCTCAAGTCGTCTGGAGAAAGAAGCTGCTTATGAAACATTAGTAATGCGTAGATCGTGCCAATGCTCCCTAGCAGACCGTCGATTTCGTGATCCTCTTAGTTCGTTCAGTAATCAGATTGCCGGCTATGTCCGCGATTTGGGCGGGCCCGGCGTTTTGACATCTTTGGCTCTGCTCGGCAGATACCAATGGCCTTGCTTGTGTGGTCGGCGTTTCACACGTGCTTTTTTGTGTTTGCGATCGCACAGACAGTTAGGACGCCGAATGCGAAGCTGTACATGCTGCGCTTTGGGTACACAGAATATGGAATCCGGAATCCGTCGAGCTGACTCCTGATTTCTCAGTCGACCGACTGCAGAAGTCAACAAAGCACCAATTGGTCAGCACTAAATTGCGGAATATCTCGTCTTTCTGTTACTAATTACTCTCGAAAGGTGGCCAGGTGTGCACAGCTAACTGGCGGCCGCTCGGCCTTGACGTCGACGGAGTTCAGGGCCACATGTGACAGGACGAGTGTCATCGAAAGGCGTGGAACGCATCGACTTCCAGGGAACGGAGAGGAATGCTGATTGATTAGTATCGGCGAGTGTTGGAAGGAGACTCACCAGCGAGCGAAGATGGCACTCCACCGACCAACACACAATGCAGTCGCAATGCGCCCACCAACAGATCAACAGAAATCAAAAGGTACAAAAACCATGCCGGAAGCTGATCCAT
This sequence comes from Ophiognomonia clavigignenti-juglandacearum, assembly GCA_003671545.1. Classification (NCBI taxonomy): domain Eukaryota; kingdom Fungi; phylum Ascomycota; class Sordariomycetes; order Diaporthales; family Gnomoniaceae; genus Ophiognomonia; species Ophiognomonia clavigignenti-juglandacearum. Next base: position 7,893 of record PYFS01003519.1, on the reverse strand, counting down.
TTGCTTGCTTGCTTGCTCTAGTAGAAACATCCTCTCGCCCCCATGCCAGAACCTACCAAAGACTCCCAGGACCGCAGTCAGCAGGAACAAAGATTAAACAAGCAAGCACAAAACGTGCTCAGTAACCAGAAGTAGAGGCAGATCACGGCACGCAATGTCGAATACAAGCCGCCCGTCTACCCTCTTGAACACCCCCTCCATCCCTTTTCCTCAAATGCAATTCGGCCTGTCCATGTCTTCCATCTGGTGCCCGCACATGTTTGTGTGCGCCCGCAGGGGAGCACAGAGGCTCCTCGGATGGAAGAGTCCTCGGAAGAAGAGCCTCGGTATCATGCAGTATTCGCCCAGTCATTTGCTCGTCACTATATCCTGTACCGACAAGAAGAAGAGGTATTGACGGTTACAGCCCGCCGGGTGGTGGTGTTGCGGTCGGAAAGTACAGAACTGGCTCCTCAGTACGGGCGGTAGTCGCCGGCAGGAACGTAGTCCTCGAAGTACGGGTGGTTGCAAGACTGCTTGGCAGAGATGCGACCAGCCGGGTCGTACACCAACATGGCCTCCAACAGGTCGAGGCCGGTGTCGTCGAGACTTGAACAGAGTGGCGTGTTCATGTTGCGGGACCACTTGGGGAAGGAGGACTTGAAGTCCGGGTAGCTGGTGACACCAGGCCAAATCTCTTCCGTGGGAGTGCCGAGGATCCTGAAAGCGTTAAAGTCAGCATGGGCTCCTTCATAGGAGAGACGCAAAGAACTCACTTGAATATCTTGAAGATCTCGTCAATCTCCGAGTCACCAGGGAACAACGCCTTGCGGGTACACATCTCAGCGAAGATGCAGCCAACCGACCACATGTCGACACCAGTAGAGTACTGTCTGCCGCCTAGCAGAATCTCGGGAGATCTGTACCACAGGGTGACCACCTCGTGGGTGTAGGTGCGCAGAGGCACACCAAAGGCGCGGGCCAGACCAAAGTCGGCCAGCTTCAGGTTGCCCTCCTTGTCGATCAGCAAGTTCTGGGGCTTCAGATCGCGGTGCAGCACACGGTGGGAGTGGCAGAAGCGGACACCGTGGCAGAGCTGGCTCATGAACTTCTTGATAATGTCTTGTCCCAGACCCAGGGTAGCCAATTCTCCGCTTGTGCCCTCGGGTAGAGGACGGCCCCTGCCACCGTCGGATACGGGCAACGACTCCATGTACTTCTTCAGGTCGAGATCGAGGAACTCGAAGACAAGGTAGAGCTTGTGGCTGTCGGCGTGGACGATGTTGAAGAGTCGGACAATGTTGGGATCCCTCATCTCCTTTAAGAGGGAGATCTCTCGGATGGCGGTGGAGGGAACGCCTTCATCTTCGGCTTCGAGGCGGATCTTCTTCAGGGCAACGATTCGATTGTCGTGTAGGCGGTCGAGGGCCTTGTAGACAACGCCGTATGTTCCTGCATGACGAGGTCAGTCCTGAACACGGACCGGACTGGAGACATGGAGACAGGTGGGAAGGGGAAGTAGAGGACAGGAACGGCAGTACACACCCTCTCCGATCTTCTCCAACTTCTGGTAGTTCTCCATGCTGCCGTGGAACCTGGAGGGCAATGTTAGTCGCAGACCACGTAATTTGCTGTGAAGTAGAGTACATGGTGACTGCGATGGGACAGTGTAGCTGTCGATTGCAGATAGAAGAGGGCGGGTTGCAGGGGGTCGACTGGTGGGTGCTGCTCTGGGCAAGAGGGGTCTCGTCTGGCGTGCTTAGATGCGTGTGTTGCGTGGCCTTTGGGGTTGAAAGACTCGGTCCAGTCGCATACTCTGCACTCGCAGTCTCGAAAGTGATCCAATGTCTCACATTTGTAGGCGCGAAAACGTGTTGCATTTGCCAGAGCAGGAGATGGCAGTCGACGGGGCAGATTCGGGGCTGACTGGGAGAGCCAGATCGTACGAAAGGGTCTGGGGGAAGTTCGGGACAGCTGAAGGAGTATGGGCCTACCTGCTGTGTACTTCTGTGGTAGTGTGTGTTGTTATTGACTTTCTTCTGGGAGTCCCTTTCAGGGAGGCTCTTCAAATTCCTCGAAACGAGTGACGAGGTCGCCCGCACGAGATTCACCTGGTTGACGCGGCGGTAGTTGCTCCGTAGTGTAGGTGATCGGATTCGAGGGACAGTCGGTGGGGTATAGAGTCGGTCGTCGAGGCGCAGGCTTGTTTTCGTTGATGCGATGTTTGGTTGTTTAGTTCCCAGAACGCGGTTCTTGATAGACGCGTTCAGCGGGACAATTCGAGGATTTGGGGTAAGGTCAGGGGTGCTGGGAGTCGCCCCTGTTGTCAAGGCTCAGGGGTGACGGCATGGTGGGGTTCCGTTCAAAACCCTCCTGTCCGACTCACTGCTGAAGTCAGCAACAAGGCTCTCAACTTTCAAAGTCACTTCAAGTCATCGACCAATACTTCCGCACCACTGTTCAGCCGCCATTTTGAAGAGGATCTTGGGTCGAGATTTTTTTGATTTTTTTTAAATTTTCAAAATCTACTCAGAATTCTACCTGAGATCCTGGATGTCCTTCAACTGAGCTTCAAACCCTCTGAGATTACTCCTGTGGACCCGATATCAAATTCGGAGACGGACTGAACCGAGACCACCCGGACACAGACGGCGAGGGAGGAAGAAGGCACAGAGCGGAGACGTGGCTCGTTGGACAGTCTTCGGGAACGGAATCGAGGCCGAGATGACAGTCGATCTGTCAACACTGGACGCCCATGAGCAACCGTCAGATCACATGCGGGCGATATGGAAGGCCTATTCAAAGACAGACGACAAGGACCTTCTTAAGAGCGATGATATAGACGATCTGTCTGTTCCGGAGAAGCTGGCAGAATTCAATGTGGCAGGAACCATACCCGTGGAGAAGATACAGACGGCCTTTGCTCGTCTGACTGGAGATGACACATCCATCCCGCCGCCAGAGCAAGACGCTGTCATATACCACCACCCATTGCTACCGGGCTTACTCCTCGTTCCCAACTTGATGCCACCGAGTATCCAGAAATCAATTGTCTCCCTCCTAGTTCACAGAGACTTGAGCCAGCCTCACCACCAGACTAACATGCACCTCAACTACGAAATCCCATATCCGGAAAAGGATCCCGAAACCAATAAGCCGGCTTCATTCTTCACCATGGCGCCAGACGCGGATGTCAGGTTCATTCCGAAGGACCCCTCGGTCCATAAACCTCTGTCTATGAAACAGGTCATGGGCAGGAAGCTCCACTGGGTCACGCTCGGAGGGCAGTATGACTGGACGAATCGTGTGTATCCGGGCGAGGAGCCGCCCCAGTTCCCGCCTGACATCTCTGGGTTGCTGGAGACACTCTTCCCACAGACGCTTGCACAAGCCGCTATCGTAAACTTCTACACTCCAGGAGACACAATGATGATGCACCGGGACGTATCAGAGGAGACCAATAAGGGCCTCGTCAGCCTGAGCATAGGTTGCGATGCTCTGTTCAGTACGTGCACCTTCCTCCATGTTCATGGACGCCATAACTGATCCCAAACACAGTGATTGCACCAAATGACATGGGCAAGATGTCGGAAGCCGACACACCGGTTGCGGGCGAGAAGCAGTATCTCCTACTGCGCCTTCGCTCCGGCGATGCATTGTACATGTCGGAAGAAGCTCGCTACGCGTGGCATGGCGTTCCTAAAGTACTCAGGGGAACCTGTCCCGACTATCTGGAGGATTGGCCCGCGGAGGACGGCAAGTATGAGGAATGGCGCGGCTGGATGAAGACGAAGCGGATCAACCTAAACGTCCGACAGATGAGAGACTGAAGACGACGAGCACTATCTCGACATATGTCAAATGTGAAGCCGCAACGTCAGTCATTCTCCCTCAGACCGGTGTCTCACGGTAGACCCGACAGTTTGGGCCCTTGGCAAGCGGTCGGAATCCTGGAGCTACCCGTCTCGGTAAAGTTTTGGTCTCGACGAGCTTCACATCTTCATCGGCTCGGCCCTTATCATGGCTCAGAAATGGATTCGGCCGACTTGTTGAAAATACGCACCAACAGAATGATGCCAGATTCGGCATTTCCTGTGAAGATCTGGCCCATGTCGTTTCCATCTGGCCGAACCGGACGGCCCGCGCAACGCACGGGACGGCGCCGGAAGCGGCATGCACTCTATCCATCATTGCGCCGTAACGCAACCAGGAGTCAATTAGATAGTCTGCACGGTACTTAGGCGTGTGGTGGCTGTCATCAATTCTCATGGGAAAAGCTGAGCCCACAATGCGAGGATCAATCATCGCCCCAGAGTACGACAGCCTGCTGTCCATGTTGGCCACCATGTCGCTCAACAACCCAGTCAATATCTCAGCGGAGGTGATCGCCTCACTGTCGGATGCCCCCCGCGCACAAATACCACTTTACGATCAAAATCTCCAGCCGAGACTATATGTCGCTGCCACGGTCTGCTTCGCGGTGATGGGGCCGCGATTGGGCTGCGATTCTACTGTAGTACTCCAGGCGGCTCAAGTGCCAGAAATTCGGCTGGGACGACTACATGATTCTCGTCGCGTTGGGTGTCTACGCGCCATTCCATGTGGCTACGGTCTTTTGCGTTGATCGCGGAATAGGCCGTCACCAGGTCGTAGCCGTCGTTGAGCATCCTGAGAAGATTCAGTCCGCTTCCAAAGCTGGGGTGTCCGCGGTATTGTTATATGTTTTCCCGCTGCATTCCACCAAGGTATGTATACCCTACATTACCCATTTTCGATCCTGGGAATTCCATGCTGACATATATATGACGATTAGCTCTCCACCCTCTTTCTCTATAATCGCATCTTTGAAGGCGCTAGCCTCACTTTCAACCGCATGGTCATGGCCCTCGGCGTCTTCGTCGCAGCAACGCACGTCTTCAATCTGGTTGTGCTCCTCACCGCCTACATTCCGCTTGCTCAGTACTGGTCCCATGTACCCGGAGGTCATTGCACCTAAACTCAGACCTCTTATATCATCGGGTCTGTGCTATTTGCTCTCAGCTCCGCCGTCGTGCTCTTAGTTCCCATGCCTCTGATCTGGCGCATGCACACAAGCTGGAGGCGCAGATTGCAGATTACGAGCGTCTTCTTGCTGGGGTCCTTTGTTGTGGCTGTTGCTATTGTCAAGGCTACTCTGGTCGTATGTTTACTTTCACTCCTTCGTCTACGCCGCTCTGATGCTCTCCTCCTTCACTCCAAGACCCACAATTATCAATCGATTTCCCCACGAACAGACTAACCAACCGCCCTCTGCTCCCAGACACATTTCTCCCCCGTATCCTCCGACCGCTCCGGGGACACCTCTCTCCCCCTGCTAATGGCCAACCTCGAGAACGGCCTTGCGGCCGTCGCTGCCTGCCTCCCCATGCTGCGGCCCGTCTTCAACAAGTGCGTCTACGGCTCGATCGACGCGCCTACAAAGCCGATGGCTGGGGCGCTGGACGCCTCCGCGGCGGCAGGAGGCATGGAGGGGTGGATGACGACGATTGGGGGCCGGAAAATTCTGGCGAGTGGGAATAGGCTGTCGGCTGGGTGGACGGAGACTACTACGGTCGTGAGTGAGAAGCGGCGTTCAGTGTCGCGGTCGGGATTGGGGCATGAGCGTGGTGATAGCCGGGTGTCTGATAGTGTGTGATAATCTACCGCACTTAAAATCTCGTTTTTCCGGCGCCCTTCCCACATCGCACGTTATACCCAGGGCTTGGGCTGTTGCATCGTTCGCAGTTTCCAGCGGAAAACACCATGCCTCGGCTCCGACCAAACAGCAGAGGGATCAATGCCCACACTCACTTACAGTCTTCCGCAACGCGAAGCCATTCCCAGACCCCCAACACCCGCGCACCCGCCCTCGTCCCTATCACGCCTGTCCCAAAAGACTGTCTCCGAAGACCACACCGCCTACGAGGGCAACCCAACCCAACCTAACCCACAACCACACCCACACCCGGCGCCCTCCGCCCGCCACCTTGTCTCGCCTGCTCGCCATCCGCAAGCGAAACGCCCCGGCCATATGTAAGCAACCTAATCTCTCCGATCCGAGAAACAACCTTCGGCTGGCAGCGGCTCTGCCCTCTCTCTCTCTCTCTCTCTCTCTCTCTCTCTCTCTCTCTCTCTCTCTCTCTCTCTCTCTCAAACGTGCCACAACCCCATCTTGCAGAATCTCACGGCTCTCAGACAAGGTTTTTCCCAATGGCGCTCAAGCTAGCTGTTCGACGCGCCGGGCGGGGCGGGGAGAGAGACAATTGCACTCGCCTTGCTTCCACTAGCGGCGAGCGCCGTTGCTGATGGTGGGAACGTGGCGGTGATGGTCGTGCAGCTGGACGAGGCGATACATAAGGACCATGCTCCATCTATCCAACGTCCCGTCTAGTGTATTTTGCTTTGTCAAGCAATGGTGTTGTCCGCACCGACGCGGTCGTGCTCACCGTCACACACACCCGGCGCTTCCCATGCCACCGGCGAGGACTTTTCTTGGGGTGGCGGAGCAAGCTCACGCGGCGCACGGAGAATGATTTCACGCACGAAAGAAAAGGTTCTCACCCGTCACTCAGTCACGGGAACAGGGAAAAAGTGTCCGACTGCGGGTGTCTCACACACACACACGTACACACTCAGCTGTCCAGCATCATCGACAAAGACCGTGTGAGCACAAACCAACCAACATGCGGTGTAAATATAGAGCTTCGTCTGAACCTGCAGCTAGCTCGCCCAATGAGCTTACCAGTCAAACAACCCCTCCTCTCCTAGGCTGGCGAGGAGGAGGAGCTGAACTTTGCACAGGCCGGGCAGTTGGGAGACAGGAGGCACGGACCTGGGCCGCCGTGGCTGGGAAACAACTTCCGCTTGCTTGCTTGCTTGTTTTCCGTGGTATTGTGGGGTTCGGCCGGCGGGTGGCCGCATTGCTGATCGGTGGTTGGGAGCAGAGGTCACTGTGTCACGCGGGTGCGGCTTTTGGTGTTTCTTGTTTGTGGCATGTTCGTCCATAGCTGCTGTTGTTGTTGTTGAGATTGGGGGCCGCGTTGGGCTTGTTCAGCTGAGTGGGGCGTAGGCAACGAAACGGTTCAGGGCGTTGGGACGAGCGCCGCTTGCGTTCAGCAGCGGGTGGGAAAGAAAAACAAAAATTCCTTTCATTCTCACCCAACGCCTGGCGGCTAAGCAGATGCAGTACAGACAGACAGACAGACAGACAGCACAGCACCGCACCGCACCGCAGTGCAAGTGTCAGTGTCGGGACTCAGGACAACGAAAAAGCGGCCGCCGCCAACGTGCATATCCGCGCGGCTGTCTGCTCAGCTCAGCTTCATCATCAGCAGCAGAAAGCAGAAAGCAGAAGTCCCCCGCCGCGGTACCAACAACAACCTAAGCGCCCAAAGTCAAAACAAAGCCTCGCTTCAGCAAATGAGCGCGCGCTTGGGATTTCCCCGGGACCCCGAAAAGCATAATATGTCTGCTGTGTTTACTTTGGCGCCGGCACTGCTGAAAGAAGGCGGCGGCGCCTAACGGAAACTTTTCCATCCCAAATTTGAGGCTCGCTTCGCTCTTCGCGCTCCCCGAGCCGTATGATTTCCCGCCTCAGCCACCTCACGCTTGGCCGCGGCCCATGGTCGCACCACCACTCACTCGGCTGAAAGGGGGAAAAAAGAGAGAACAACAACAAATGTAAAACCAACACGCAAAGGTGTCTGGGTGTTGGAAAAAAAGCCAAACATGGGTCCAAAAGCAGGAGATGAGCGCAAGCAGAATTGCGACGTCGCGGGTGCCTGTGCATAACGAGATCTGGCGCGTCAGCTTATTGAACGAGATCCGGGGGAGGGGGCCAACGGAGGCGGTGGCGCTGCGACGCGATGTCGACACGCGCCCCCCCCCCCCCCCCCC
>PYFS01003518.1:0-73695 GCA_003671545.1 Ophiognomonia clavigignenti-juglandacearum | reverse complement strand
GAAATTCGTGAAATTCGTGAAATTCGTGAAATTCGTGAAATTCGTGAAATTCGTGAAATTCGTGAAATTCGTGAAATTCGTGAAATTCGTGAAATTCGTGAAATTCGTGAAATCAGCCCTCTATACAAAAAACCGATTTTAGTGATATCCCTAAAGTGGAGCTTTAGGATGTAAAAGGTTTTGGTGACATCCCTAAAAGTGGGGCCATAGTGCGAGAAACCAGGGGTATACCCTAATAGCGATTTAGATGTGCCTTAATAGATAATCTCTTTTAAAAACCAAAACCTCGATTGTATCTTTCTTATATTTTCGATAGATTTCTTTCATATAATTAATAAAAAACGATTTTATTATTCAAATAACCGAATTTAATTTCTGTTCTTTTTTTATTAAAATCCGTAATTCTTTTTTCGCTATTCTATATTATAATTACGATAAATATAATATTCAATATAATTCATTTTTAATTAATTATAATTTCCCGAGTATTATAAAAAATTCCAAATTATTTCTTAGATAAATATATATAGTTTTATTATAACCCGCGATTTCTATTTTCAATCGCTCAACTTCTTTGATAATAATTTTATTTATATCCAATATAGCCTTTTTTATTTTTCTAAGCTCAAATATTTAGATTTTTATTTTATTTTAATAACGGTTTCCGTATTATTTATAAGAAAGTATTTATAATCTTTATATATTAAAATTATATTTTAGTTTATATTATTAATAATTATATAAATAAATATAAAGTCTGTTTTTATTATATTAAAAATATTACAGTTATATGTTGTATATTTATATTTTAAACCTTGATTTCCTGTTAAAATCATTGATTTCCCGCCGGAATTTAGGGGCTTTCCTTAATCTTTTTATCGAATTTTAATTCGATCATTTATCAATAGTTTATTTACAAATTCTAATTCGGATTCCGGGGGGCCTAATACAAGCAATCTTTCTAGAAATAACTAAATGTTTTATATCGATTATAATGTTTAATTTAAAAATATTATTTTTATTTTTATTTCAAAATTTATTTAGCCCGATGTTTATTATTATTGCTACTTTTTGAATTTCCGCCCTATCTTTCATAATTATCTTTACGCTTTATCCGGTTTACGTTTATATATATATTCGTTAAACATTATAAAAAGATTAACGGAAATTAATTTGGTTTTAAAGATTTCCGATATAGGTTTTCGGAGTTTGAATTAAAAATCGTTATTTCAATTATAATCTTGAGCTTTCGATATAATGTTTTCGAATTTAGCTAAATAATCATCGAAGAATTATCCGTTATATTAGTTGAATATAGAAAAACCGTTTTAGCCTTTTTTTTATATATAATCGTATAAAATATACGATTTATATAAGTAATTAGTTTTCGTAGATCGAACTTTTTATTTTAACCGCCTTCCGCCTAGAAAATAATGATTTTCGATCTTTTTTCTAATTTAATTATATTATAAACCCTATACTAAATTCCGTTAATAAAGCTAATACAACTATTAATTTCTAATTTTTAAATCCAAATTGCCCGATATATAGGGTAATTTCTAAATATTCTAAATTAATTATTTTATTTTAAAGCTTTTTAGGGAACTTTATTAAAGCTATTATAAATATAAAAAAGGAATTAATTAAAGGCCGTTTTATATATAAATGAAACCGTTTTTATTAATCATAGGAGGATTAATAATAGCCGGTTTATCTAAGCCGGAAATTATCTATAGATTAAAAATTGAAAATTGCATTAGATTTATATTATAACCTATTTTATAAATAATTCGTTTCATAGTATAAGCGATATTCGTAATTAAAACCTTGATAGCTTATCGAATTATAATATCTATTAATCCGGTAATTTGAATATTCTTCGTTAAAGTCTTTACGAATATCGGCGATCCGAATATCTATTGCAAAATAACAGCATTTATTTTATGATAAATAGGAGCTTAAAGTTATCATTACTTTTCTATTAAAAAAATATCCGTTATGCAAAAAAAGTTTTATTTGTTTTATCATTTCATTATGTTATCGATTTTAACCCGAATTTATTAGATATTAATCTAAAAATAAAAGGTATTAATTAATCTTAATATAATAAGGTAAATAGCGCGAATCGTTGGTAGTGTTTATAGTTTAGCTATGATCGGTAAAGGATTTAAGAATAAGATTTCTACCGAATTTAATAGAAATCGCTATATATTCATCGATTTCATTTACAGACCTTCGCTATTTCCCTATACCTAAATTTATATTATCTTTTACGGTTTTCGTATTATAAATTATAGCGGCTAGCCGATTCTACCCTTTATCCCTTTACACCTTTATTCTAGCAAGCGATATAAGATAGAGGTTAACCCTTATTAATTAAAGCGGGGCTATGCCTTTCATAAAAGCTAATCTACTAACGATAATAACGCTTAAGATATAAGAAACAACCTATATCCAAAATCCGGAAAATATACGAAAAATAAGTAAAAAGCAAAATAAATTAGATTCTATATTAATAGCACTTTTATATAAATTCGGATATAATATGGCTGTTATAGCTATCGATAAAAAGGAGTCGCCATTAATTAGAGTTATCGGGTTTAATATAAAGAATAAATAATTCTTAAAGTTATTTCAATATAATATCATTATTAATATAGTTTTTTGAAGACGCTATAAATTGCTAATTATCGAATTCGCATATTTTATCTATCGGCAACCATTATTATTGGACGTTTTTCTTTTTAAAAATAATAAAAAGCGGTATCGGATAATTGTTGCTATTAAGATATTCGATAGCTATATTCTAAATCCGAGTTTAATCTTTTTAGCTATTATACTATTGAATTTATAAGCGTTTATTATTTTATCGTTATCTATATCTCCTTTCATTATGCCTATTTCGTCAATCTTATACCAATATTTATATAAGACCTTAAATATCTTAGGGATATTAATTCGAATAAAAATTTCATGGATATTTTCGAAGCTAGCGCTATTAATTTATTTATATTCAATATAAAAGCTTTAAAATATTTAATAAATTCGTTTCGAAATAAAAATTATTCTAGTTAATAGCGGCTAAAAATATAGAGTTCGGAGTATTAAAGTTATATATATATATAATAAAACGGCGGAAAAGTATATAAAAAAGAGGTCTATTTAATCGATTTTATATAACCGCTTAATTGTATAAATGCTTTTTTTATATAATCGACAGTTTCTAGCGAAATTTATTATAATTAATATGGATAGAAATATTAGCGAAGCGGTAGCGAACATAGTAATAATTAACTTCAATATAACGATATATTTCTGAAATGTTATTTCTAAAAATCTTTACGGCGTTAAACGCATAAATATACCGAATTTCCTATATAGCAAATGGAATATAAAGAGGTAAAGAACAGGTATCTATAGAAATTAAATTAATCAAAGTTTTATTTATAGCGAGTAGGAGGAAAAAACGTGATTTTGTAAGTGTAGATTAATCGCGAAAATTCGCGTATAAGTTGTGCGCGTTAAGGGTGCTATGCGCAAAAGGGTATTCCGATTTACATTTACGATTTATGTCGCGCAGCGATATAAAGCGGAAACTAGCGTTTCTTTCTTAGAATTGCAAAGCAATGGAAGAAAAGAAAAAGCTGGTTAGAGCCGCATTTAGGATTAATTAGGGGTAGGTGTTAGTGTTAGGATCAGGGTCAGGGTTAGGGTTAGGGCGTGATACGTTTTTGGCGCGGTGTCGTGGGCGTGGGCGTAGGCGTGGGCGTGAGTGTAACAAAAATTTGGTGCAGAGTGCGCCCCCATATAGTCGTAGGAGCGAGTTACATAGTCGCAGGAGCGCGATCCCTGGATGCTTAGCCGCAGCCGCGCGTTATTGTCCAATTGGTCTGCGCTAACTACGACAAAATCTCCCACGCCAAGCTCAATGATAATGAGAAGGATCACTAGTTTCGGAGAAGCAATCGTTGGTGAAAACCTCGTCGCACAGGATGATACCCTAGATGCCACCAATCTGTCGCAACCTAGGCCACTCAGTCCCTGGGCGGTGTCTGGTCTGTAATTAGGCTCAAATTGGCATGAGTACCGTGTGAAGTTGGACGTGAAGAGATAAAGATCCGCCACACGGGCTAGGTTCGGGCCATCTCTTGTTTGTAGCTGTTAAGCAGTGGTAGGTAAATGCTTTCCAAGAACAGCGAATCACGGGCATTGAGGAAGGGGCGTGACTCCCAGCTTCAGAATGCAGCCGAGACTTCGAAAGTTGAAATGGAATAATCCTTCCACCGTTGGCGATTAACATGATCAACATGGCAGGTACTAGCGTTACTTGACAAATTTGCCGAAGGGACAGGCCAAGGGGGCCATAGCAGACAACTCAAACCAAATACTTGATAACAGGCCACAAATCTGAAAAATGGACACCCCCACATAAACCTTCCCTAAAACGACTGCTCAAAGACGACTGCTCAAAGCGATTACCCAGGGACGACCACTCAAGGCGATTAGATGGTTTGTGGGGTGTCGCCAACGGGATCGTGGTATCCGTAATGGGCTTGGTCCGTTGGGTGAACGTCTTTGGGCAGTCATCCATGGGCGCGGTTTTCTGAGTGGGCGTCCGGGTTTGAAATCAGGGGTCCTGCATATAGGGACAGAGACCTTACCTAGGCCGTGGAGGATTTTCTGCTCAGTGCTCAAAGATTGATTGCGACTCCAGCGTTGCGCAAGAATATGCCCTTTCACGATGAGACCAGGTGGGTTCATGCAGGGCTATGCCAACAACAACAGATTTCGATGTTGTCTAAACAAAGGTCACATGCCCGAATAGGCAATCGCGGGCAACGGTCAGAGACTGAAGAGGTTAGCACGATGCCGATAGCTCTGGAGCCATCTCGCAGGGTACTTTTCTAGTCACTAAAATGCTGAGAATCAGCACTAACCGTCCTTGGCGATGTTTGGGATCCCTAAACAGCATCGCATTTCTCTTTTGCTGTTCAGCCAGCTGAGCCTTCGTGATAGGGGGCACGGTGCAAAGACGTTGGGGATGGGGCCCCCATCATGGGGACCCACAAGGGTTGCTTTTCGTGAAAACTGTTCTGCACTCTATGGGTAAGTACGGCGCTTTCAATGTGACTTAACAAAAGAAAACGGGCGCGGCTACGTTGACTGTGCTGCGGGCTCCGTTGACTGTGTACGTACTTTTTCGGCCAACTTCACCAAAATCCTAAGGGGTACCCTTTTGAAAAAATCACCGCAACGTCCATACTTCCTACAAAGACGCCGCCCGGGAGCCCGCTATAGTAATTTGGCCCACGCACTCCCGAGAACCTCCAAATCCGTAAATATCACTACCGTAATCTATAAATTTACTAATAAACACGTATAATTATTTTATAATCGTAACTCTAAGCCAAATACCACCTAAAACCAAGCTAACCTAAAATACAAATATAATAAACTATGCTTAACGTTTCTTTTTCGCTTTTAAGCTTAAATCTATTAATCTACTAATTTTCTATCAATAAATGGCCTTTGTATAAAATTGTTTATTTTAGTGGTGGTTGTATGGGCGCATAAAAGTTATTGCTAACTAATCACATCTTAAAGTTAGCCGAAAAAGTACGTACACAATCAACGGAGCCCGCAGCACATTCCACGTAGCCGCGCCCAAAGAAAACAATTCTCACATTTGAGTCCAGTGCTAGAAGCTAAGGTCGGAACATCGCTCGAAATAGGTAATTATGGGGCCCTCACACGGTCACACCGGCCTAACCGCAACCACGACGCTACTGTACAAGTACATTGAGCCTAAACTTGCAATTGCCAGGGACCGCCCTGCGCCGCAGGATAGTCACGAGTTTGAGATGTTTTCCTCGACTCTGCTAAACGCCGTCCAAGAGCGCATATTGTCTGTGTGTTCAGTTTCACAAAGTCACCATTTGTCTCCTTATTGACGCATCGTGTCAGTTCACCTATTCTCGTAGACACCAGAAACAAAGAAAATGGTACCCGAAGCCGCAGCCATACTGGACCATATAGTCATCCTCGTTCCCCATTCCACTCTCTCAAACCTGCCTACTTGGCTTACAAGCGCATTCGCCATCTCCCCCGGCGGCCGCCATGCCGACGGTATCACGGAAAACAAGCTCATCCTCTTCTCCGACGGCATATACCTCGAACTTGTCGCATTCGTCCCTGGCAAAGAAGCCGAACGCGCACATCATCGATGGGGCAAAAGAGCCGAGGGGACGATTATCGATTGGGCCGACACCTTATACATCGACGAGGATCTGGATATCATTCGAGATCGCATGAAGACTATCGATGTGATCTATGGATATGCGGACGCTGTCGAGGGCGGGAGAACAAGGGTGGACGGCGTCGACTTGAAGTGGCTTATATCCACTTGGGGGTTTGTTAGGACGCCAAGCGAAGATCCAACGGTAGATGGCGAATACATGGGAGCGGAGCTGCCGTTTTTCTGCCTCGACCGTACCCCAAGGGATTTGCGGGTGCCGTACAAAACGGCGCCCAACCATCCTTCAGGGGCGTCGGGCATTGCGCATCTGGCTGTCTTCGTCGCGGATGAGTTCACATCGTGGCTGGTGAAGAATACATACGATTGTATTCAGGGCGGAAGAAACAGTCGGGACGGAAGAGGCAGGAAGGTGCCAGGCCAGTACAGATGGGAGTGGCCGCTCCGTGCGCCAGATGGGCGAATATCGGCCCGGGACGATCGTGTGCCGGTCACGGGCTCGGTAGTGTCTCCTGCTAGAACCGATGACACTCTGCCGTTGCCGAAGATCAGCATGAAATGGTCTCCGGAGATTGGCAAGGAGAAATGCCGCATCGAACTATGTCTCCTGTCGAAGACCACCACCGGGGTGATTGAGGGCCGCCTGGGCGACGGTCTGCCGTGGCTCAAGATTGAATTTGTGTTCCGTTGAGGCTGCCACTGAGGTCTGTCTGATATGTCACTGAAACCCCGAACAATGTTATTCCCAAATCATTGGTGAAGTGGTTGGGAGAGCCTAGTGCAGCCATACCATTTAATTCGAGCCCACATTCATTACAATTTGATCTTTCACATCCAGATGTCTTTACGGGAACACAAATTTATTGGAAGACACACTTGAAGTTTAATCTGATTTTGGTAGCTTTTCTTTTTAACCCATTGCTCAATCGTTATAGCTAATGAAATATTAGTCTTTTTCACGTAATCCGCCGCATCCGCCAGCTTTTTGCCGACCTTTTTCGCTACTCGTATTATATTTTATTCTTTATAATTGAATTTTGCGTTAAACTTTTTACAATTAAAAATCTTTCGAAGTTATTATCGATTTTTAGCTTTTAGCTATATTTTAGCTTATTTTAAATATATTTCAAAAGGACGAGCTAGCCAAGGATCTAATCATAAGAACGGGTTTTAATAATAAAAATTTGGAGAGGTTTTTCGCTATATACTATTTTATTTCTATATTTCGGCTTATAAAAATCTTTAGTAGTATAGAGAAAATGTTTTTGCGTGCTTAATAATAGAAAATTTACGTTAGGCTATTTTAGCGTATATTTAATTATATTACAGCGCGGGATTTTGCTATATAGCATATTAAATAAAAATAATAAATAAAATATTACTACTAATGATAAAAGCGGTATTGCGAAGCTTTATCTATAGCGATAAATAGAGAAGTTATTTTTATATTGAAATAGGTGGATATAATTGACTTTTAATAGCATTTAGTAGCGTTTCGAGCTTTTGCCGAATGTAATGTATAAAGCTTCTTGGCTTTATACCTATAAGCCTCTAAAGGAGTAAATAAAGTGAATTTAGCGATAATATTCTTTGATGCAATTTATAATCTTTAAAACTTTAAGCTTATAGCCGGTCCGGGCGGCTTTAGGCATCCGCGGGCCTAAATTAGATAGCGATAACTTAATCTATCCTACATTATGCATATACGCCAAGAAAAGCTATATTTTAATTTTATTGATTATTTAATAATAAAATCGTTCTCTTTAATATCTTTGCTAATATAGCTCGATGCTTGATGCTCGATCTAAGCTATTAACCGTTAGTTGATCTGAAGCAAAGAGGAAACGCCAGCTTAGGTACAATTAAGGTAAATATAATTATATAAATGTATTTATTAAAGGCTTGACCGGCAAACGGTTATAACCTACGTAAAAAAAGGTTTTAGGCGTTCTTTTAGGCTCCGAATATGCCGTTTTCTTACGTTAAACCAAAATTAATGTAAACATTTATATATTGTTATATTTTAAACTAAAGATATATTCGGGAATTATTTTTCTTTTTATATATAATATATCCGCTAATTCTATTAGCTCAATTATAAATCGAACTAATTAAATTCCCGTATATTGCTAATTTTCTAAAAAGATTAAAATACGCTCGTAAACCTAAAAAAATTGGTTTTTATTATTTATATTGTTTTCCAAATAGCTATTGATAAAGAAATAAAGCCGGCAAAAGTGCTAAAAGGTTAATACGAATCTAAACTCGTATATTAAAGCAATATTTTCAATATTTTTAATATTTCTGATATTTCTAACATTTCCTATATTCTTTATATAAGCTCGCTACGCTTTACAATTTTTGATATTATGTCTCTATTCCTTAACGAAGATCGCCATTATTATGTAATAATCAAAGCTTTCGAAATATCGGTATAAACGTGTTTTTTTATTTTTGAAAGAAAAAAAAACGTTGATTATTGCAGAAAAGAAATAACGATAAAATAAATCTGCCATTTTACTAAATTTAGATTCTATAATTCTATATAGATTTTCGAATAGAAATTAAATTTATTTATTTATTTATTTTATATATTAGGTTGTAGCGATTTTTATTGGATTATTGAATTAATAGAACGGCAAAGATCCGCGCTGGAAACCGGTGGAAGCGATTGTTTTTAAAGAATAATGGTTAGTTTCATAGTTATTCTAATAAAACTCGTTCTAAGTTATTCTAATAGTTATTTCATTTAGTATTCTATAGTTATTTTAATAGTAGTTATTCTAATAGTAGTTATTTTAGTAATAGTTATTCTAATAATAGCTATTACAATAATAGTTATTCTGATAATAGTTATTTTAATAATAGCTATCCTAAGTTATTTTAACAGTTATTTTTATAATTATTCTATAATTATTCCAATGATAGTCATTTAATAATAGTGATTCGAATAATAATTATTCTACTAATAATTATTCTAATAGTAATAATTATAATTTTAATTTTAATAATATTTATTATTTAAAAAATAAGTCGTTTATTTAATTTTAACTTTTAAATATAAAGCTCACCCAATATCCTTTCAATTTGCCCCGTCTTTTAACGCTTTTTTGGAGGTAATCGGATATATCCACCGCTTTCTAATAGTTCTTTAATACAAATAAGATCTTTGCCCGGTTATTTCAAGGGCATATATTATTTAAAATACCGCCTTACTAGTTAAGTAATCTGTCTTATTTATTCTTCGTCAACTGTTTTTAGCTCCCTATATCTAAATATAAACCTATAAGATCTTATTATTTATTTATATATCTTTTATTTATTATATTCCGTTTTATAGTTTGCGTAATTATATATATAAAAATTGGATTATATATATCGATAATTTATTTGAATTTCCAAGATATTAGATTAAGCTCTAGATTTAGTTTGTTATTAATTATAGAGCTATTTGAATTTACGCGATATTAAAATAAACTTCAAAGTTATTTATTATTAATCATAGAGTATATGCGTTATATACGCAACGCTTATTAGCACATAATGCCGGATTATTTTCCATTAAATATTATAACATTTATAAATTTTTATAAAATATTATTTGTTTAGAATAATGCGGAGATTATAATTTGATATATTATCGATATATAAATCGTGGTTTTTTTTTAGATAATGTCCAATTTTATTTATCTTTTATTTATATTAACCGCTAATCAGGTTTTAATTATTGCTAATATAGATTATCCGCATCGAGTTTACCAGCGTTTGTCTATTGGATATATATTTTATTTTCGGTTTTTATTCATTCGTTTTAATTCTATTTCACGTACAAGGCTTTTTACTAATTCGATCCCGATACTATATACCTCCGGCGATAATTCGAAATTATCTAATTTCAATAAATATCTAAATATCTGTAAATATTAAATAATGTATGTTTTTCGAAATAATATAATAATATATCACGAGGCACGTGCAACAGGTGCAAAAGGCTTAGTTATATGACGTACATTAGCGAGTATTTGCTGGTGCAGAGGGAAGAGAGAGATTAGCAGGGCGCTGGCCGCGGAGCGGCTATTAGATATACGCACTACTTAATTAGCTCTGGATAGCTACATTGCTATACAGGAGCGTATACAAGGATAATCCCTACACCGTTATATTAGCAATGTCATCGTCATATTACTCCCCCTTTCTTAAAAAGCGCTAAAAAGCGCGTAAAACTATCAAATCTATTTATAAAAATCTTGATCCTTTTTCCTAAAAAAAAAAATATATATTAAAAAACAAAAAAGCGGTTACGGGTTTATTCGAACCAACGACCTTATAAAGACGCGTTTTCTAAATAATAACAAAATACTTTCGGCTACCCTATCGAGCTAAATCCTGTAATTCGGCCAATAATTTATATATAAAAATTACGCGGTTGCGATATTTATAAAGCGATTCAACGCGGAAACATCTTTCATTTAATCTTCAATCTTATATTCCTTCTTATTTTAATTAACCCTTTTTTCTCTCCTATAGCTTTATTATTATCGTCGTAAAAGGGATCATCCGTATCGGATACCCATATTACCGCCTAAACAGCCAATTTTATTAAAAGGCCTTTTGATTTAGGATTAACCTCGTAAAACGCCGTTAAAACTTTTAATAAATTCTTTAGATTAACAGCATTATAAAACTCAAAATCGGGATCCTATCTTTTCTTTTAAATCCGATATTATAATTTACCGTAATATAAACGAAAAGCGATAATATAATCAACCTCCTATTCTTTTTCTTCACCGATAATCTCGCTCTCCGGGCGCTTATAATCCTATTTTAATAAAGGATTATCGGGATAACGGCGAAGCCGGTCCGTATAAAATACCGTCGAGCTTTTCTAAGATACCGGAGTATCCAATTCGTAAAAATAATCAGATATCCTTTTAATCCGATATATTTATTAAATAAAAAAGAAATTCAATTTCTTATTAAGATAATCGATAAATTAGATCTTTTTAATAATAAAGATTTTATCCCTCATTCCAAAATTAAACTTTCGGCGGTGCTTATTAGCTTAAATAATTATCTAATCTTAATTATATTATAAGCATTTTCTAGCCGTATTGTAATATTACTTAAATGTAAATGCTATATATTAAGCTTCTTCGCAATTTAACTTCTTTTATTTGGCAATAGCTTTAAATCCATATATTACTCTTAATTAAATGCTAAAGATATAAGAAACCTATATCCTACCTCGAAAAAAATTAATCCCTTTAAAACGTTATAAAGGTTTAATGTTTACGCGATATCTATAGCCGGAAACGCTAAATCCTAAATATCTTAATATTGATTAGCGAATATCCGCAAACGCTAGTTTATCCATTTATAATAATTCTCGATCTATTTTACCAACTACGAATAGCCAGCCGTAAATAATTTCTATTTAACGCTTAAAATTTTAGATATTTTATCGAAGAAATGCGCGACAAATTAAAGACCCCGATCGGATCTTACGCTTACCGGTAACCCATAAATATATAATAGCCCTATATAATATATCTACGCCATATCTTTAACCGTAATTAACTTCGTATATACTGTAAACCAAATTTCTTTCCCGAATTTATCGATAATATTAAAAATATTATCGTACTTAATCTTAGTCAAGGGCATCTCGTTAAAATCGATAATTACGTAATACTATAAATATAAAAGAATTAGGATCGGGTATAAAAATCTTGGCGTTTTATTTCGAAGGTATTTAGCAAAATAACATAAATAATTATCGATATATATATTTATATCGCCGGGCTAATTTAGCTATCAATATTTAGCTACAATAAAATAACGAGTTTTAATTTTTTTTAGATATATCCGAATATAAAGCTCTTCGATCACCCGCATTCATAAATTATCAGTCGTAAACATTATCAATCTCTTTTTATATAATATATATTTTTCTATAAATATTTAATAAAAAGATTTATCCCCGGCCTATTACCTATAGACTTCCAAAATCAGATTATCGCGATTAGCTTTAAAAAGGGTATTTACAAATTTTTTCCCGAAAAAAATAAAAGATTAATATCTATATCAAATATTGATATATCTACGACGAACATATTAATAAATATTAATATTAGATCAAAAAGGACAATATAAAATAGGTTAGCTATCAAAACCATAAGATCAATTTCTCTAAAAATTCGCATAATTCGTTCGTTTTCCTATTTTATTTTAAAAATATATTATTCCTATACCTTACATATCAATCAATCTGCGATCGTATTATCTAGATCTTATCGATTAATAATCTCGAAATGATAATAGGATAATAAATCTACCTAATTAGCCTACCGGGAATTAAACAATCGTTTCGTTATGAAATATTTAAATATATAGTAATCCATAATTATCTAAAACGGTTTAAAACGTTAAAAACCCTCTAATTTAAACCGCTACATATCTAAAGATTTAATATTACTATCAAATCCTTATTATATATAACGTAATTAAATTCTAAACCACACAATATCTTTAAAAAGAATGCTATAAAATGCTAATCGTTATCGTCTTTCTAACGCTAAAATAAAACTCTAACGATCACCCCTCCAAATATATCCATCTCGATATACATCTCTAAAATATAATCGAAATAATAAAACAAAAATGCCTCTACCAATAACCTACAAAGCTCGTCGAACGCTTTTAAATAAAAATTAAATAACTATTGCTATAATTCGTTCTTTTATATTAAATCGGTAAATAATTTGACGATATAGCTATAATTTTAAACGAAATATCGGTAAAAATTCGCGAACTCTAAAAAGGCTTATACCTCTTTAATATTATCTAAAAGCTGCTAATCGCGAATAACTTCGATTTTAGCGGGATCGACGGCTACACCGTCCATTCCGATAATAAATCCTAAATATTTAATCTTTTCTATATGAAATTCGCATTTAACGAGGTCGGCTTATAGGCCGGTTACTCGGAATCGCTAAAAAACCCACCAGATATATTTTTCATATTCCTTTAACGAATTCGAAGAAATTGAAATATCATCGATATATATAGAGCAAAACTCGTCTAAATACTCTCGTAAAATATCATTAATAAATCGTTAAAAAATAGCGGGTCCGTTCGTAAAGCCGAAAAATACGATTTTATATCTAAATAATCTATAACGGAGCCGAAACATCGTCAAATCTTCATCGCCAGCTATTATACAAATCCGGTGGAAAATCTAACGGATATCGATCTTAATGAAAATCTTCGCTTTAGCTATCTATACCAACATTTCGTTAATTAGGGGAAAGAGATATATATCTCGTTTAAATAATGCGTTTAACTTCCGGTAATTCATATAAAAGCGTAACCTTTTACTTAATTTCTTAGCTATAAATACAAGCGCGGCTTATAATGCATTACTAAATTCGATAAATCTTTTCTTTAAATTCTCTATAATATGTTTACAAACGATTTCGAATTCTTCCAACAACATCTTATATAAGCCGGAATACCCTAAAGATTTAAAAATAGCCTTATCCTTCAGCTCGATCTTATAATCGATATAACGATAAAAGGCTAATATATCCGAATTATATTTATTAAAGATATAGAGCTTATTGTAATAACATTCGGGAATTGACTTTAATATAACTATATAAAATACCTCCTCGTTATATAGCAAAGCGTCTCGTATACATTCCGTTTTACAATCCATAATTAACTTATCGATTTTATATAAACAGATAATATCGATATTCGGGGATTTATATATAATATAAGCGAAAGAGACCGCACTTATTACCGTAATATCAATATAATATTTATACCAACCTATATCACTATATTTCAGGATATAAATACGGCTATATTTTCGGTATTCTATAAATTTTTCGATTAATTAGATAGCAAGCTCGTTATCTTCGAAAATACCGAATAACGATATAGATTTCTAAAATTTCGCAAAATAAGCCTTTATCTTCCGAAATCTAAATCACAATTATATCGTATATCGATGTGCTGGGGCAAGGTGTAGAGGGAGTACCTGGGGGGGGGTGAAGATAGGATGTCTTGGGCCCTGATCAGGGTAGGATTACGGGTATAAAGCAGTCAGGACGGTGATTTTCTTCTTGGGCCCTAGTTTTAGTTTTTGGCATCTGCTTTTCTTCTTTTCGTTTTCCACAATCTGATTTGATGCCCCCAACTCTGATCAGAACGTGATTATTCCAAATTACGATTTTTGTGTGCTTTTGAGCTCGTGTGTACTCCGATTCCGATTCTCTTTACCGGCTTTAGCAACGCTGTTAAGTCAGACGTTAATAACGTCTTTTGGCGAATCCATTGCATAGGCCCTATTGGCCATGCTCTGGTTCATTGGTCCCTTAAGCCGGAGTATTATTTTATAGATTTATAACCTATATTTATTTTTTTTAATAGTTATTAAGATATAGCTTATTATAAAGCCCTTTTTAACGGTTCGGTAGCTATATCTTTATATTAAGCTTTCTGGATATCCTCTTTTTTAAATTGGCGTTTAGTATTTTCCCTAATTTACCACTCCCGTAATAATTACCCTTTTTCGCATTATATTCATTTCGGCTTTTCTCGGCGTCTTAACGATTTTCCGGTATAATCCTATATCTGATCAGAATAATACATATATAACGATAATTATCCGATATACAGGATAGATATATTGCCTTTAGTGGCTTAGGAATATGGCGCGGATTTGCCACGGTTCGGGATGGCTTTTATAGACCAAGGAGTATATCTAACGTAGTACTATTTATCGAGACGGTTTAAAGATATAGCGTATATTTGCCGTAGCATGGGACGGACTTTAGAGGATCACGAGGATATGGGCTATAAAGGTCACGCCGCCGATTTAGCGGGAAAAAGGGAGGCTAGGTATGAACCCTAACGAACCTGATCCTTTTAATCGGAAATGAGCGAATTCCGGGTTTGCTCTTTATATTCATTACGGGTATAACGTATCGAGGAATATGGGCTCTACGGAAACCCTATTAAAAATTAAAGCTATACGAGGCTTTTGAATCAGGGAACTTTCGTATATAAGAGGAGGAGGATCGTTACTTTGGAATTTCATAGAGTATTAAAGCGGCAAAGATATAAGAGCTAGCAATTAATTATGATTTTAATCAAAATGGCATAAGAGAGGATTAGATATTGGGTTATTTTTCGAAGGACGCTTTCGCCTTTCTTTCCTCCTTACCGCCTTCAGAAAACTATAATTTCATACCGTTAATAACCCCTCTTTATATACCTAATGATTCGACCTCATATTTTCGCCAATTAAATGCATTTATATACCGATTCTTATAAGCCTTGCCTACTCTTTTAGGTTTTTGCCCACTCCTTTATTCGAATATCTTTATTTAAAAAAAAGCCTCGGCACCAAAAATATTATTTTCGCGAATTTTATATAATTCTTTATATTTTACTCTCTACCCTTCTATAATATATCTAATCAAAAGATCCCCGAGATCATCGACGACCTCTTTAGCCGGAAGCAGCTTAAGCCATCCAATACTACTTTGGCCGATATTAAAAAATCTTCTTCGGGTAAGAAAGATACCTTATCCACGGAAGACCTACCTCCTCAATACCTTCCTATTAGCTATAAAAAGGACGAAGGTAATGATAATGCCCTTATCCCTCTTTATAGCCGACGCTCAGCTAAAAGCCAATCTGCTAGACGTCTTACCCGGGCTTATTCGCTATTCAACGCCTATATAGCCAAAGCTTTAAGCAGAGCTATCAAAAACTCGCGTACGATTCGGGAGATCCTTACGAATAAATTAGCCCATCTTTTTAATAGTTATGATATTACCGAATTTCTTTTAAAGGTTGATGCTATTAAACGTCGCCTTCACCTTAATGATAAAAACCTGATCTCGGCCCTATAACAATAGATTACCAATATGGCTCTGGGCATTAAGGTCAAAAGGGTTTTGCAATATTGTATAGATTAGAAAGACGCTTAGGCCCGTTTAAAAAACGCTTTTATCCTTTATGATAATTAGCATAATTTCCTTGCCAGCGATCGGCTGATAACATTGATACGAAATCGTTATCTAAAAAAGCCCGAGATAATAATATCTCTCGCTTTTGCTTATAATCGGTATATATATATAATTGATTTTCAAAAAAAATCTGATCAACCTCCTCGTTAAGCTCGCGAATTTTATAATAACCTAAACATTAAATAAAGAAAGCGGTTTACCCAAATAGGCTATAAAACTTTCGAACTTGAGAAAGATCTCTGGTCCGAATTATTTCCTAAAATTCGCGAAGCGGCCAAAGGTATAATTGATAAATATTAATTAAACGAGCGTGTCTTGGGCTTACGAGGTGAAACCGAGTATTCCTTTTAGGAACCTATAATAAGCATCGATCTGGTTCGACTATAGCTTCGTACGCCTATACGTAGCTCTAATTAGGACACTGACTTTAATTAGAACCCCGAATCTATTACGAATCGTTTAATTCGGTTTACGCCGGTGGCTAAAATTGCTCTACGGCCTTCCAATCCCCAAGCTGCTCCAGCGAAAGCCCTACTCCGGAAGGCTCCGAGCAGCGTTCAAAAAGTCAAGGTGGCAGCGGCCAAAGAAGCTGCCGTCGATAATTTAACCGAGCAATTCGAATATATAAAGCTATATATACAAAAGACGTTCGAGGACATTATAGCCAACCAGAGAATCAAGATAGAGGACATTATAAAAAAAATAACCCTTTATACCAAAGGCTATACCTATAATCAAATTCGTATTATTTTGAATTTAAATACTCTTTAGGGGTGGGATAAGGAAGTAGCCTTCCAGATAAACGAATTCGCCAACATCACCGCTATTAC
Source organism: Ophiognomonia clavigignenti-juglandacearum (assembly GCA_003671545.1). NCBI lineage: Eukaryota > Fungi > Ascomycota > Sordariomycetes > Diaporthales > Gnomoniaceae > Ophiognomonia > Ophiognomonia clavigignenti-juglandacearum. The sequence goes on along the minus strand of PYFS01003518.1, from coordinate 56,569 downwards.
TTATAAAAACGGGATTCCCTTAATCTATTATAACTACGGTAGCTCTAATCATAATGCTTTAAATTATCCCTAACTAGGCGAAATAACTACTCATGGACTCTTATACATTAATAGAATCCAGGGCGTTAATTAGAAGCTAAGAACTAAAGAAAAGATCGAAATAGGCGTCGACGAAGTTTTGGACCCCGATATAGTCCGATCATGGCGTAATAAGCTTGGTGGCATCGTTAAATACGCTTTTGAACAGCTGGCCCTTTTATCCTAAAACTATATCGCCAAGCCTATAATGAAACGCTACGAGGAGTAGATAGCTAAAAATCCTCGTAGGGCAGGTAAAGCCAAATTTGGTATCGGCTTTATCATTGATAATCCTCGTCCAGCCGCTTTTAAAAATAGGCGGATCAATTACCTCCAGCTATAGCTAAATTCGAATGAGGTTATTATTAGCCTTTATATTAGGTATAATCCTTAGATGGTTCGGAACCTCTATATTAAGGAAGCTAAAATAGTGGATTTAAATATCTTGGCTAATAATAAAAAGATAAGATTAAGCAATTCTCCTATACCCCCGGAAGCTTTAATAAGAGGTATGGTCAGCTTTAATTAGAAAATATTTAAGCTAATCGTGCTTGGTTTAAATCGTTCTTTATATTCCGTTAAAATTAAAGATATGGCTGCTTTTGATATTATAGCGGGTATTCCCGATCCGGAAATTATAAAGGCTATATTCGTTTTACCTTCCGCCGCTAAACCACCTATCCGCCGAAGCCGGCTTCGAGCTTTAATTAGGCTAAATAAAAAAGTTAAAGCGCTTTTAATTTTAACTCCTACCTAGGAGGTCGCTCGGCTTTTTTTTTAAAGAAAAACGAATATACCTAATAAGGATTTATTCCAAATCGATAGAATCAACCAATCAATTATCCAAGCTATTATATAGGCTTATAATAAAAGCAAAGGTATCAAGACCACCATCGTCGAAATAAAGGAGGGGGCGCTATTAATTAATCGCTTAACAAACCTTTCCGTCAATGTTCTCCAAATGTATCCAAGCATATTGGCACTTTTCCGTAAAACTGATATCTCCGATCAAAGTATAAAATACCCAAATTTAAAGAACTTGGCTATCTAATATATCTTAGGAAAAGATTTAATTGCTATGGATAAGCTATCGCGCTTAAAAATGATTCAATATAACGGGGAATAATTAGATATTATCCTAGCGCCGTCAAGCTATAATCCTCTTTAAATCTTTATATTCGGCAGCCACTTAAATTTAAATAACGTTAAATTAAGCGCTTAAGCGTTTAGCATTATAGAGCGAGGCATAAGCTTATCGCTGTACCTCAATATTCATATAGGAGCCCCGACGAATAAGCTTTCTAATGCGTTAATAGATATTAGAGCTAAATTCAATATTATCCCTCTATTATATATTAAAAAGAACCAGCTTTAAATAATCAATATTAAAGATATCAATTCTATTTTCTATAATAGTAGTATCGTTAAAATTGTCGGTATAATAAAATGCCCGATTTATATCGATGGCATCAATCTCCCGTTCATTATATTCGTTATTGATAATGGCGTTGACGGCATTACGTCTAATATTATTCTCGGTATGCTTTTCTTTTTAATAATTAACTATCAATTTAAGAAAATGGAGAATAGGCTGGTAGCTAGATTATCATTTGGCACTAATCGACTCGTCTATATTTTAGGCAACAAAAACCAATCTCCCTTCACGTTCAAAATATCGGGAAATTAGCTTTAGGTTCTAATCAAGCACACCAAAATCTAAAAATAGTCGATTTCGTACCGCCAGGAAAATCTCAAGATTTACTGCAATTTCAAATCCCGAAGGATATTCTTAAATAACTTTAAGATAGGGAGAGGGTGATAATATATTTAGACTCCTTTTCAATAAGCGACGTATATTAAAAACTAACTATTAAAAATGAAGAGTAGAATAAGCCAATCTTTATAGATATTCCATTAAACCCGCCCTTACTACCTATCTATACCAAGATAAATAGGCTAAGCCTAGCTCTCTTTAATCGGGCTCTAGCAAAAAATAAAAAGGAGCCAGATTATATTCTTCTCTAATTAAACGGTATATATAAGAAAATAGCCGATAAAGTACGCTTAATTGATAATATTTATTTTAATAGGTCTGTCTTAGAAAGGAATATTAATTGGAAATAACGCTATAAAAAGGAGATTGTAAATCTATCTTAGATTTCCCCACCTAGCATTTATAACCGCTTCGTCAAACTAAAATTCTTAGCTATACCTATTGGCGAAAAGCTTATGGACGACCGTTTAGCTATAATGATAATCGATAATTATACAACTTTATTTAATCAAAAGCGCCAATTATTCAGATATATCGTCTCCTACCGTAAAGCGGCGTTAAAATGGGAATAACAATATATCAATATATTTAATAAAAATATCGCACCGCTTTAAATCATCCGCACCATTAATCATAACGCTTTTCAAAACCGAAATAATATTATTCCAAGGGCTTTAAGAACGGTAGCCAACGATATATTTCGTATACGAATTAAGCAAGGCATTTTAGAAAAATCGCATAGCGCCTACCGGAATCGCTAGTTTTTCGTAGAAAAGAAAAACGGCAAATATCGCCTCATCAACAATAGCCAAAGTTATAATTATATAACGATCAGAGATGCCCAAATCCCCCTAAACGCCGACGAATTTGCTGAAGATTTTGGCATATGCAAAATTCTCTCGTTTCTAGATTTCTTCTTAAAGTATGACTAAATAATATTGCACCTAGTCAGCAGAGATTTAACGACGATTTCAATTCTATTAGGCCTTTTTCGAATATGCACGTTTCCTCAAAATGCTACCAATTTAATAGCTCAGTTCTAGAGGATCGTCAATAGGTTGTTCTATAACTTGATCCCAGTGATATGCCGGCCTTTCGTTAATAACATATTAATTAAAAGCCCTAAAACCAATTACGGCGGTTAAAAAATTGCTAAATTGCTTGGTATTTATCGATTTATTTTAAAATATCTAATCAACGTTAACAAAGTCTTATATAATATTAAGCTAGCCGGTAGGATTATTGCTGCCGTTAAATCTCAATAATGCCGTGAAAAGATGGATATCTTAGGCTATACCTATAGCTTAATTAAGCGAACACCGATAGACGATAAAGTTAAGAAGATTGTTGAATAGCCTCTTTATGCCAATATCAACGAAATTAAAAGCTTTTAAGGCTTATATAATTTTTATTGCGGGTGGTATAAGAAAATTGCCATCATTAAGCGCCCTTTTATAGACCTTACGAAGAAAGGTGCTAAATTCTAATAGGGCCCCGATCAATAAGCCGCTATAGATAAAATCAAAGCTTTAATCATTTCGAAGCCAATCTTGGTGAACATCGATTATTCGGTAAAGGAAATCATTTTGATATTTAACGTTGGATCTAAAAGATAGGGTAAAGCATTTTTCTATTATATTAAAGAACGACGATATCTAATCCGATATAAAAGTGGCATATAATCAAAAGCCGAGAAAGGCTATGATCAAATAAAAAGAAAAGCCAAAAATACTCTTTACTATATCCGGAAATTTCGATATTGGCTATACAGCATACACTTCCTCTTAGAAATTAATAGCAATACTTTTGCCTAGCAATTAAAAAGGTCCAACACCGATATACTAAAAGCTTTAATCACCCGTTAACTAAGCGTAATCCGAATATTCGACTTTATAATCCGCTATATTCTAGGCAAAAAGAATTTAATAGCTGATTCCCTCTCTCGCAAGCCTATCATTCAGGCCGACGTTAATAAAAAAGAAACTAAAGAAGACATTGAAAATTAGGTTAATGCTCAACTCAATATTCTGACTAGGCCTACTACTAAGACTTTATACAATACGCTATTAAACCCAAAGCTTTTCTAGACCGAAGATTCAAAGAAGCTAGCCTATATATCGGAGATTGGCCATACTCCTCTAAGCCTTGAAATAAGCCTTTCGCAAAAAGCATGCCTCCGATCAACGGCAACCAAATATCAGATTATTAATGGCCACCTATAGTATCGATCAGATCTACGGCGGGATCTTTAAAGAAAATATATAGTAGACGACCTAAAATTACAACGCCAAATTATTCGCGAATATCATAGCCAATTTGGGCATCGTGGCCGAGAGGCGACTTATTATCGAATAAGGATATTATATTATTAGAAAAGCTGGTACGCAAAGGTCGAAAATACGTGCTATATATATCCCATTTGCTCCTAGATCGACAATAGGATTTTCAACGAAGGAGTAATTCCTACCTACCCTGATCAGCCTTAAATAAAGATTCATATGGATTAGCAATATATTCCAAGCCCAAGAGGGAAGACTTACCTTTTGCTTAAAGTTAAAGACGATCTAACGGATTAAATTAAAGCTACCGTAAAGCCCAGCCTAACCGCCAAAGAAATCATAGACTTTTTTATAAATTTTATCTTATACCGCTACGGGGCTTTTTTAATAATAGTGATTGACGGCCATTAAACCTTTATAGCTAAATTTGTTACTATATTTCGTCGTTTCGGAATATAGAGAGTGGTGGTTTTAGCGTATAACCTTCGGGCTAATAATATTATAGAAAGAGGGCATATTCGTTTTACTACGATTCTTCTCAAAATGCTAGGTTACGGGGTAAGGGTTAGCCAAAAAACTCTGAATATGGCGTTCTTTATTAACCATACCATCTACCGTTCTAGTTACGGGTATATACCGTTTTTCTTAATGTATAGGTTTGAGCCTATCATTCTTATAAAGGTTGACGTGCTTATTTGGCGAATTCTGGCTTAGGAATATAACCAAGATCCTTTGGATATTCTGGATAATCGGGTTAAGATGCTCTTAAAATATAAAGAGACTATTAGGAAAGCTCGTAAGAAAATATACGAGCGATAGGTATCAGCGGCGTATCGCTGTAGCTTAAATCAGCATTTAAGGAAGAAGCGGTTAGAAATCGGTAATATTATTTTAAAGTATAACGATGTCCGTAATGCTGATTATAGAGCAAGCCGGAAATTAGAATATCGTTAGCTTAGTCTTTTTAAGGTAGCGGAGGTCTTTCTTAAATAGGCCTACCGCTTGTAAACGATAGAGGGCTACTTAATCGTAGGAACGTTTTTAGCTAAGAGATTGAAGAAGTTTATATTAGATGATTAAGGAATCTGGTAGCTAGAGCTTCTAATATTATGGGAAAGAGATCCTAATAGGGAAAGGGAGGAAACTTAGGAGCGTTTGGAAGGTTTTGCCCTAGCTTCTAAAGAAATTTAGCCTCCGCGGGTAATCCTCGCTAACGTGCTGTTAGCCCTAACACCGATTCTTATCCTTTCCGAAGATAAATCTAATAGGGAAAATTCTAATCAAAATAAAAACGAGCTAAAAACCATTTATTTAGTAAAGATAAGAGTTTAATAAAGAAGGGCAGATAGAAGGGAGGAAATTTAAGCTATTTAATCATCTTGGGCAAATGCACAAGATTCCTTTGAAAACGAATTTCTAATCAAAAGCGATTAGGCGGAGGCTGATACTTCCTACCCTAAACCCTTTATATTTTCTCGATAAGGTTTTTCGGTGGTTATCTTTATACAGCGAATTAATAGCTCCGCTCCGCTATAACTTCTCCGCCGGCCGTTATCTCGAGGGTAAAAGAAGAGCGCTAGCCAACGCCTTAATGATTTCATTCTTTTAGCTTGATTTCCCTATACGATTTACCCCTTCTTAAAGAACACCATTATATTCGATTCGCTTTAATAAGGTTAAGTGCTGGTTATTTAGGAATACCACTATATTCGGTTTGCTCCGATAAAGCTGGGTATTGGTTATTTAGGAACACCACCATATTCGGTTCGCTTTAATAAAATTGGGTGCTGATTATTTAGGATCACTACTATATTCGGTTTACTCCGATAAAAAATAGCTTAGGCTATTATAAAGCATCACGAAACCTATCCTTTTTTACGATCCTAACTTGCCAAGCTAATTACCCTTTTTTTTTTCTTTTTGCTAAATATAAATATACCAAGATCATTTTTAAAATAAAAAAGACCTTTGATTAGCGAACCTTGCTAATTTTAGCCCGTTTAAGAAAAATAAAAAGGCTAATATTAGGCCTAATACCAACTTCTCCTTTGATTTCTTCACCATTCCACCCGCCGGTGCTAAAGTAAGTCGGTATATTAACGTATATAATTATTTTAAAAACACCTATAACATCGAAATACCTAACGATAACCCCGTAGTCAATATCGGTATAGACGATAACCTTTTTATCTACCCGCCGAGATATAAATAATGCTATACGGCTAGAACGCTAAGGCAAAGCTAGGAAGATTGCTTTTAAGATAAGGAAGGCCTTTGATTAAAGGGCCTTGCTGGCATTGGCCTATTTAGGGATTTCAAAAAGCCAATATCGGTCCTTATCAAGAGGCGTACCAATTTGCCAATCAGGGCCGCCTATCGTAGCCGTTCCTCGATTCTAATTACTATAAAAGGAAATAAGGCTATATTTAGCCAATCCTTGTCTTTTTCTTTACGATATCTAGCCTAAATAGAAATAATAATCATTTAAATAAATATTCGAACAAGAGAATCATATAACGAATTTAATTTCGACCTATATTGTTTTAATGCTGGGTGGGGTTTTAATCGTTTGGCTATTATATATCTGTGGTAATCCTTATAAGCGTTGAAACCACCAATAAACTATTAGGGGAAAAAAGCATATAATAATATACTCGGCTCCTACGGGATTCCCGGAATATTCTAATCAAACGCACCTAGGATTCTTTCAATAGAATTAAACGGTCGGATAGCTTTCGTTAGATTAAGATAAAAAGGGGCTTTATCAAAAGGATTCGGAGGTAGCTGGAGTTTTATGGGTAGCAGTGGGCCAAAGTATCCAATAGGAACCTTGGCTTTTGGGCATTAATCACGAAGGATAGCTAATTGAAAGGTAGAGGTATAAATATAATCTTTTTCTTTTATCTTTTGTTTTAAGCTTTTATAACCCATTTTCATTTGTTTTGCTGCTTTAATTAATATAAGCTACGACCTAGTTTAAACGGACATTCCCTAAATTATTCCCTTTATTAAGATCGAAATATTTCATTTTATAAAAAAGAAAGCTCCGAGAAGAAAATCATCGTTAATAATTATTAAAATCTAAAATTATTCCCGCTCCAAAATATAGTATTGGGTGTATCTAAAGATAATTATTATATATTTATTGCTCTAATCACCATCCCGGGTTATTTCCCACCCTAATTCCTATTTCTTCCCGTCCTTTTTTATTAAGTTAGGGAATATAGGCCCAACCTCGCTCTTCTTTTAAAGAGATTTCTTTTTAGGCGACGGCGCTTTAGGGCGATGTACGAATTTCTGCTTTTTTTGATTAGCTTTAGGCTTTTTAGCAATTTTAGTTGGCTATTGACGAAAAGGTAGAGCAGGGGGAGGTTTCGAGGAAAAGGCTTTTGCTAGCGCGGATAGGGCTAATTAAGAAAAAATTTAAGGAGGAGGAGGTTTCGAAGAAGAAGCCTTTGCTAATAAGGGTGGAGGAAATATAGAAAGAGAAAATTAACGGCTTTCTTTTACGCTAAATAAATCTAACCGAAGCTAAAAAGCTTTTTTCTGCTTTATTCGCTCCGCTATTTTAACGGTTTCGATATCCTCACCGCCATCGATATAATAAGTCTCGCCTAACAATAAAGCGGAAAGATATATCCTAAAAGGCTCATTTCCATATTATAGATATTGTCAATCTTTAATCAAAATAGGAGGAGAAGGGAAAGAGGGTATTTATTTTGGCTATAATACGCTTAATAATTAGGATATCGCTATATTTATTAAATATACATTTATTTGCCTCGATATAATAGATATAATTAGCGTATGCTTTTCGGTAAAAATCAGGGATAGAGCGGCATTCGAAGAAAGGAAGCATAATATATAACTTTAGACCTATATGATCAGGTTAGTGGTAGTTATAGGATTAATAGGCGAGGCAATAATCGCAAAGATTTATATTCCGATTACCAAAAAAAGCCACGGCGAATAATGCTTTTTTTCGGGCGTCGGTAATATCGCCGATCAAAGATAAATACTTATTAAAGGGGTATCCGTTATTATACTCGACAAACATTCGGTTAAGAAAACGGCCATTAAGCTTATCTTATACGGTTCTTTAAATTACCTACTTATATTTTAAAAGGATAATATAAAAGAGCTTATCGATATTTTCCTAATTATTTTTTTTAAGCTCTTATAAACGGTAACGGTGATTAGCATTCCCGCGAAAGAAAAAGAAAATGATCGATAAAAGGAGTAAGCGGGTCTTAATAGAGTAGCTAATATAGCCTGGATTAATCGGTTAGCGGTAAAAAACGATGTAGCAATCGTGATTAAGGATCAGAGCGTCTTTGGCGGATAAGAAGATGGGTTTTCTTAAAAGGGATATTAGCGGAATGGTAGAAAAGTATTGGGAAAAAGTTTAAGTAGCGGAAGGAGATGATCTTTGGGAAGAAGGTATTAGTTTATAAAAGGAAGGGGATACGGAAAAGAAGCTTGAATTCTTTTTCGAAAGAGGAGCTATTTCTTTACCCTTGCCCTTGGCCTTATTAATGGCCGTAAAAAAAAATATAATTGCTTTGATTAAAGCTGATTAAAGGTAGAGAAAGAATTAAAGGAAAGTTAAAGAAATTGTTGGTTATTGGTTATTGGCTAAGGAAAAAAAGGAAAAGAAAAGAAAATAAAGTGGTTATTATTTAAAAGAAAAGAAAAAGATAAATTTGACCGTTAACGGCAAAGCGCTTTATAACGCTTTAATCAGGTTTGCCGATTATACCCAATTATATTACTATTTTATTATTTCTCTTTATCAATAACCGCAAAAAATTATTAACCATCAAAAGGGAACGGGCAATTATAATTAGGTTAAAGCAAATTTACCCTTGATCAAACCTATTACAACTACGATAAGCAAAGCAATCGCTATTATAATTATTATTTTATGGAAAAAATGCAAAGGTCAGATCTAGCTTAAAAAGAAAGTTTCTTTTCTTATTTACTAGCATTTAAATTTACTTTTTTATATATATCTACCTTTATATTTTACCTTTTTTATCATTTTCAATCCCTTACCTATATTCACCATTATCAATAATAACAATATTAATAATAATAATAATTTCAATTTTCTCATTAACGCTTAAATATTCCCTTTTTCTTTTTTTTCCGACTTTCTATCCTCCGATCAGACAATATAGCTAATCGCCGGATAAATACCCTTTCTCGAAATGCTTCTTCTCTTTTTTCGTACGGCTTTTCTATTACAAAGATCCTTTCTCCCGAGGACGTTCATATATATAGCTATATTTTTCGGGGCCCTGCCCGTTTTTCCTTTACTCTTCCTTTTCGGCGTACTTTAGATCTTTCCGCGATCCGGGAATAGATAAAGAATGCTGCTTTTATAGCCGATGAGGATATATTAAGTATAGATAATATAGAGGATTCTAATTACGAGGAAGCTATAATACGAGTAGCTATAAGGGCTTCTCTTAAAGAAACCTTAAGATAGGCTAGCAATTCCTTTTAAGCTGGCAGTTTTTTTCAGATTAGGTTTTTTCGTTCTAATTAAAGCTCCCGCGATTAAGTCAAGCTTTCGGTAAAGGCTAGCTTTATTAACTACCTTAATTTTCGTACCCGGCCGGCCGATTATCTTCGAAAACGTTCTTTAAGCTTTCTCCGCCGCTTCGATACCGGACCTAGCCGGCTAATGCTTATTAGCAAAAGGGCTAAAAATCACTTTTAATTCCAATCCGCCTATATAAAAAATATGATAATGATTTATGCCGGGATTATATTTCCTAAATCACCTAGCGCACGAGAATTTGATCTCTTTAGCGCTCCCAAATTCAATAAAAAGCCTGATCATATACAATATCACCAGAGCGGATAGGGCTTTGCTAAGCCTATGTTCGAATCAGATATCGCTTAAGCTCCCTCTAATGCTCCGTATTTCATCGATATCCGCCCAATCTTCGCTAAGGATATAATCACAAATAAGCATGCTCCCTTCCTTTTATACCTCTTCCCGACAATCGCCTAATTCTACCGTAAGAATTAGAAAAAGGGCCGTATTTTAGGAATATCTATTGCCTCCTATATAAGCAATCTTTACAATACTAAAATAGCGATCAGCGAAGAAGAGTTCATGCTTAACTTCGACATGGTCAATTTAGCCAATTGGCAATTTATGGATTTGCTCGAAAACGGGGTCCTAATATTATACCAAAGCCCTTTCGATTTAAATAAAAAGGAAAAATCGAATTCTCGGATCTAAATAGCTTATGATAATCTACGTATTCGCTAAGTTATTTTCATCATCTACCGGCAACAGCACTTTAAAGTGCTAATCTATAATAAAGAAATAAAGATAGCCGATTTAATAAACTTTGCCTTCGGAGAAAGAAAAGAGGAAATGAAGATTCTAGAAAATATTTTGGACCGTTATATAGGGCTTAGGTTTGATCGGAGGGGTAGCCTAAAGTGGGTCGAAACGATTAAGCAAATTAATAGTGCGAGCTATGGTTTTCATATAATCAATAACCTGAGGTTCTTTTTCCGGGAGCCTAATCTAAATAAAGTACAATATAGCAATTAGACCCGGAGCGTTATATATCTAGGAATCTTTGGTACGAAAGCGAAAGAGCAAGCTAATATAGAAAAGATGCTTCGGGGGATCCGATCAAAGTTTGGAAAGCTTAATACCCTTCTTCACAGGCCTTAGAAGAATCAAATTAACCGGGATATATTCTTTCGGATATTCTTTCTCTAAAGCCCAAAAGAAAGCTTTATAGATTAGGAGGAAGAATTTAGAGATAGGAGCCTTATCTATAAGCAGCTTAAGCCTAAGGATTATAAGCTAGGCGGTCGTTATTATCCTATTCGTAAAAAGGATATAGATTTAGGGCAATTTATCTGTAAGGAAAAGCTCCAAAAAAAGAAGAATATTAGTTTGGGTAAAGATTCGAATAGAATTGTTCTGATGGATATATCTTCCCCGGCACATTCGCTAATCTAGCCAAATCTTTTTGGGCTTATATAATTCCGACAACGAATTAATATTATTAAACTTAATAGGCCTATTATTCGGCCTTTGATTAACATTGCTGCAAAAAAGGATTATGCTACGCTTTTACCTTATCATACCCTTAATTTTTAAAGTTAAGAGAAGCTATTAAACACCCCCGCAATATGCGAACCTACCTAAGAGGAATAAAAAGAAAAAAGGGCTAAAAAGGCGGCTAAAAAGGCTATATAGAAAAGGGAATAAGTTATAAATAGATAAAAAATAAGTTTAGTTCGAGATTCTTCGGTAAAGGCTTTAAATTTCGAAGAGTGGTATATATTAGGGTAAAGTATAGAAGGAGTATCTAAGGGGTAAGGATAGGGTGTTTTGGGCCTTGATCAGGGTAGGATCACGGGTATAAAGCAGTCAGGACGGTGATTTTCTTCTTAGGCCCTAATTTTAGTTTTTAGCATTTGCTTTTCTTCTCTTCGTTTTCCACAATCTGATTTAATGCCCCCAACTCTAATCAGAACGTAACCATTCCAAATTACGATTTTTATATGCTTTTGAGCTCGTATATACTCCGATTCCGATTCTCCCTACCGGCTTTAGCAGCGCCGTCAAGTCAGACGTCAATAACGTCTTTTGGCGAGTCCATTGCGTGGGCCCTATTGGCCATGCTCTGGTTCAGCGGCAAAAATATAAAAGCTAGCAATTAGCTATAACTTTGATTAAGGTGGTATAAAAAAGGATTAGATATTAGGTTATTCTTCGAAAAACATTTTCGCCTTTTTTCTCTCCCTACCGCCTTCGGAAAACCACAATTTCATACTATTAGTAACCCCTCCTTATATACCTAATAATTCGACTTTATATCTTCGCCAATTAAATATATTTATATACCGATTCTTATAAACCTTGCCTATTCTTTTAAGTCTTTGCCTATTCCTTTATTCGAATATCTTCGTTTAAAAAAAAGCCTCGGCATTAAAAACATTATTTTCGCGAATTTTATATAGTTTTTTATATTTTACTCTCTACCCTTCTATATTATATCTAATCAAAAGATCCCCGAAGTCGCCGACGACCTCTTTGGCCGGAAGTAGCTTAAGCCATCTAATATTATTTTAGCCGATATTAAAGGATTTTCCTTGGGTAGGAAAGACACCTTATCTACGGAAAACCCACCTTTTTAACACCCTCCTATTAGCTACGAAAAAGACAAAGGTAATAATAATGCCTTTATCCCTCCTCGTAGCCAACGCTTAGCCAAAAGCTAATTTATTAAATATCTTACCCGGGCTTATTCGCCGTTCAACGCTTATACGGCCAAAGCTTTAAATAAAGCTATTAAGAATTCGCATATAATTCGGAAGATCTTTATAAACGAATTAGCCTACCTTTTTGATAGCTATGATATTATCGAATTTCTTTTAAAGGTTGATGCTATTAAACGTCGTTTTTATTTTAATGATAAAAACTTGATCTTGGCTTTATAGTAATAGATTACCGATATAGCCCTGGGCATTAAAGTTAAAGGGGTTTTGCAATATTGTACGGATTAAAAAGACGCTTAGGCCCGTTTAAAAAACGTTTTTATCTTTTATGATAATTGGCATAATTTTTTTGTTAGCGATCGGCTAATAATGTTAATACGAAACCGTTGTCCGGAGGAGCCCGAAATAATAATATCTTTCGCTTTTACTTATGATCGGTACGTATATATAATTAACTTTTAAGAAAGATTCAATTAGCCTCCTTATTAAGCTCGCGAGTTTTATAGTAACCTAAGCACTAAATAAAGGAAGCGGCTTACTTAAGTGGGCTATAGGATTTTCGAGTTTGAGAAAAGTCTTTAGTCCGAATTGTTTCTTAAGGTTCGCGAGGCGGCTAAGGGTATAATTGATAAACGCTAATTAGATAAATATATCTTAGGTTTACGAAGCGAAACCGAATATTCCTTCTAGAAACCTATGACGGGTATCGATTTAATTCGATTATAGCTTTGTACGCCTATATACAATTTTGATCAGGATATTGATTTTAGTTAGAACCCCGAATTTACTGCGAATCGTTTAGTTCGGTTTGCGCCGGTGGCCAAGGTTGCTCTACGGCTTTCTAATCCCTAGGCTATTCCAGCAAAAGCTTTACTCCGGAAAGCTTTAAATAGCGCTTAAAAAATCAAAGTGGTAGCGGCTAGAGAAGCTGCCGTCGATAATTTAACCGAGTAATTCGAACGTATAAAGCTATATATATAAAAAATATTCGAAGATACTATAACTAATTAGAGAATTAAAATGGAGGACGCTATAAAGAAAATGACCCTTCGTGCTAAAGGCTATATTTATGATTAAATTCGTACTACTTTGAATTTAAATGCTTTTTAAGGGTAGGATAAGGAAGTGGCCTTTTAGATAAATAAATTCGCTAATATCACCGTTATTATTCGCAAAAACGGGATTCCTTTGGTTTATTATAGCTATAATAGCTCTAATCATAATGCTTTAAATTATTCTTAGCTAAACGAAATAATTATTTATGGATTCTTATATATTAATAAAATCTAAAGCGTTAATTAAAAGCTGGGAATTAAAGAAAAGATCGAGATAAACGTCGACGAAGTTTTAGATTCCGATGCGGTCCGATTATAACGTAATAAGCCCGGTGGCATCGTTAAATATATTTTTAAACGATTAGCCTTTCTATCCTAAAACCATATCGTTAAGCCTATAATGAAATGCTACGAGGAATAGATGGCCAAAAATCTTTATAAGGCGGGTAAAGCTAAATTTAATATCGGCTTTATCGTTAATAATCCTCATTTAGCCGCCTTTAAAAATAGGCGGATCAATTACTTCCAATTATAGCTAAATTCGAATAAAATTATTATTGGCTTTTACGTTGGGTATAATCTTTAAATAGTTCGGAACCTTTATATTAAGGAAGCTAAAATAGTGGATTTGAATATTTTGGCTAATAATAAAAAGATAAGACCAAGTAATCCCCTTATACCCCCGGAAATCTTAATAGGAGGTATGGTTAATTCTGATCGAAGGATATTTAAGCTAATTATGCTTAATTTAAATCGTTCCCTGTATTCCGCTAAGGTCGAAGATATGGTTATTCTTGATATTATAGCGGGAATTCCCGATCCGGAAATTACAAAGGTTATACCCGTTCCACCTTCCGCCGCTAACCCACCCGTCCGCCGAAGCCGGCCTCGAGCTTTAATTAAGTTGGATAAAAAAATTAAAGCGTTTCCATTTTTAACTCCTATCTAAAAGATCGCTCGGCTTTTCCTTTAAGGAAAAACGAATATGCTTAATAAAGATTTATTCTAAATCGATAAAATCAACTAATTAAACATCTAGGTTATTACATAGGCTTATAATAAGAGCAAAGGCATCAAAACCACTATCGTCGAAATAAAGAAAAGGGTACCACTAATTAATCGCTTAACGAACCTTTCCGTTAATATTCTCTAAATATATCTAAGTATATTAGCACCTTTCTGTAAAGCTAATATCTCCGATCAAAATATAAAGTATCTAAATTTGGAGAATTTAAGCATTTAATATATTTTAGGAAAAGATTCAATTATTATAGATAAGCTATCGCGCTTAAGAGTAATTTAATATAATAGGGAATAATTAGATATTGTCTTAGCGCCGTTAAGCCATAATCCTTTCTAAATCTTTATATTCGGTAACTATTTAAATTTAAATAGCGTTAAGTTAAGTATTTAAATATTTAGTATTATAAAGCGAGGTATAAGCTCGTCGCCGTACTTTAATATTCGTATAGAAGCTCCGACGAATAAGCTTTCTAATATGTTAATGGATATTGGGGCTAAGTTTAATATTATCTCTTTATTATATATCAGAAAAAACTAGCTTTAAATAATCAGCGTTAAAGATATTAATTTTATCTCTTATAATAATAGTATCGTTAAGATCGTCGGTATAATAGAATGCTCGATTTATATCGATAGCATCAATCTCCCGTTTATTATATTCGTTATTAATAATGGCGTTGACGGCATTATATCTAATATTATTTTCGGCATGCCTTTCTTTTTAATAATTAGCTATTAATTTGAAAAAATGGAGAATGGGTTAATAGCCAGATTGTCATTTAGCACTGATCGATTCGTCTATGCTTTAGGCAATAAAAACCAATCTCCTTTTACGCTTAAAATATCGGGAAACTAGCTTTGGGTTCTAATCAGGCACACCAAAATCTAAGGATAATTGATTTCGTACCGCCAAGAAAATCTCAAGATTTATTATAATTTCAAATCCCGAAGGATATTCTTAAGTAATTCTAAAATAAAGAGAAGATGATAATATGCTTAGACTCCTTTTTAGCAAACGACGTATATCAAAAACTAACTATTAAAGATAAGGGGTAGGATAAGCCAGTCTTTATAGATATTCCATTAAACCCGCCTTTACCACTTATCCGTACCGAAATAAATAAGCTAAATCTAGCTCTTTCTGATCGGGCCCTAGCAAAGGGTAAAAAAAAGCCAAATTATGTTCTTCCTTAGTTAAACGATATATATAAGAAAGTGGCCGATAAAATACGCTTAGTTGATAATGCTCGTTCCGATGGGTCCGTCCCAAAAAAGAATATCAGTTAGAAACAATGCCGTAAAAAAAAGGTTATAAATCTGCCTTAGACTTCCTTACTTAATATCTATAACCGCTTTGTTAAACCAAAATTCTCAGCCATGCTTATTGGCGAAAAGCTTACGGACGACCGTTTGGCTATAATAATAATCGATAATTATATAACTTTATCTAATTAAGAGCACCAGCTATTTAGATATATTATCTTTTGCCGTAAAGCGGCGCTAAAATAGGAATGGCAATATATCGGTATGCTTAATAAAGATATCGCACCGCTTTAGGTTATCCGCACTATTAATTATAACGCTTTTCAAAACCGAAATAATATTATTCCAAAGGCTTTAAGAACGATAGCCAACGATATATTTCGTATACGAATTAAACGAAGCATCTTAGAAGAATCGCATAGCGCTTACCGGAATCGCTGATTTTTCGTAAAAAAGAAAGACGGCAAATATCGTTTTATCAATAATGGCCAAAGTTATAATTGTATAACGATCAGAGATGCCCAAATCCCCTTAAACGCCGACGAATTTGCTAAAGATTTTGGTATATATAAGATTCTCTTATTTCTAAATTTCTTTTCAAGGTATAACCAGGTGATATTATACCTAATTAGCAGAGATTTAACAACGATTTTAATTCTATTAAGCCTTTTTCGAATATATACGCTTCCTCAAAATGCTACCAATTCAATAGCTTAATTTTGAAGGATCGTCAATAGGTTATTCTATAACCTAATCCTAATAATATACCGGCCTTTCGTTGATAATATACCAATTAAAAGCCCTAAAACCGATTACGGCGGTCAAAAGATTATTAAACTACCTGATATTCGTCGATTTATCCTAGAATATTTAATTAACGTTAACAAAATCTTATATAATATTAAGCTAACCGGTAAGATTATTGCTACCGTTAAATCTTAGTAGTATTATAAGAAAATGGATATCTTAGGCTATACCTATAACTTAATTAGGCGAATACCGATGGACGACAAGGTTAGGAAGATTGTTGAATAGCTTCTTTATATTAATATCAGCGAAGTCAAAAGCTTTTAAAGCTTATGCAATTTTTATCGCAGGTGGTATAAGAAGATTGCCATTATTAAGCGCCTTTTTATAAACTTTACGAAGAAAGGTGCTAAATTCCAATAAGGCCCCGATCAACAGGCCGCTATAAATAAGATCAAAGCTTTAATTACCTCGAAGCTAATTTTAGTAAATATCGATTATTCGGTAAAGGAAATCATTTTAATATTTAACGTTAGATTTAAAGAATAAGGTAAAATATTTTTCTATTATATTAAAGAACGACGATATCTAATCCGGTACAAGAGTGGTATATAGTTAAAAGCCGAGAAAGGCTATAATTAGATAAAGAGAGAAGCCAAAAATGCTTTTTATTATATCCGGAAATTTCGCTATTAATTATATAGTATATATTTCCTTTTAGAGATTAACAATAATATTTTTGCCTAATAGTTGAAAAAGTCCAATACCGATATACCAAAAGCTTTAATTACCCGTTGGCTAGGCGTAATCCAAATATTTGACTTTATAATCCGTTATATTCCAGGCAAAAAGAATTCGGTAATTAATTCTCTCTTTCGCAAACCTATTATTTAAGCCGACGTTGATAAAAAAGAAGCTAAAGAAAATATTAAGGATTGGGTTAATGCTTAATTCAATATTCTAACTAAGCTTACCGCTAAAACCTTATACGATATATTATTAAACCTAAAACCTTTCTAGACCGAAGATTTAAAGAAGCTAGCCTATATGTCGGAGATTGGCTATGCTCTTTTAAGCCTTGAAATAAACTTTTCGTAAAAAGCACGCCTCCGATCAACAGCAATCAAATATCAGATTATTGATAGCCATCTATAATACCGATCAGATCTATAGCAGGACCTTTAAAAAAAACGTATAATAGACGACCTAGAGTTGCGACGCCAGATTATTCGCGAATATTATAGCTAATTTGGGTATTATGGCCGAGAGGCGATTTGTTATCGAGTAAAGATATTATATTATTGGAAAGGCTAATACGCAGAGGTCGAAAATATATACTATATATATCCTATTTACTCTTAGATCGACAATAGGATTTTTAGCGAAAGAATAATTCTTATTTGCCCTAATTAGCCTTAAATAAAGATTTATATAGATTGGCAATATATTCTAAGCTTAAGAGAGAAGATTTACCTTTTGCTTAAAGCTAAAAACGATTTAACGGGTTAGATTAAAGCTACCGTAAAGCTTAGCCTAACTACTAAAGAAATTACGGACTTTTTTATAAATTTTATTTTATACCGCCACAGGGCTCCTTTAGTAGTGGTAATTGACGGCCACCAAGCCTTTATAGCTAAATTCGCTATTACATTTCGTCGTTTCGGAATACAGAGAATAGTGGTTTCAATATATAACCTTCGGGCTAATAATATTATAGAAGGAGGGCATATTCGTTTTACCACGATTCTTTTTAAAATATTAAATTACGGAGCAAAGATTAGCTAAAAAACTCTGAATATAGCGCTCTTTATCGATTATACCATTTACCATTTTAATCACGGGTATATACCGTTTTTCTTAATATATAGATTTAAACTTATTATTCCTATAAAAATTAATGTATTTATTTGGCGAGTTTTAGCCTAGGAATATAACTAAGATCCTCTAGATATCTTAGATAATCGGATTAAAATACTCTTAAAATATAAAGAAATCATTAAGAAAGTTTATAAAAAAGTATATAAGCGATAGATATTAGCGGCGTATCGCCGTAATTTGAATTAATATTTAAAAAAAGAATGGTTAGAAATCGGTGATATTGTTTTAAGGTATAACGATATTTATAATACTGATTATAAAGCAAGCCGGAAATTGGAATATCGTTGGTTTAGTCTTTTCGAGGTGGCAAAGGTCTTTCCGAAATAGGCCTATTATTTATAAACGATAAAAAGCTATTTAATTGTAGGAACGTTTTTAGCCAAGAGATTAAAGAAGTTTGTATTAGATAATCAAAGGATCTGGCAGCTAAAGTTTCTAATGCTATAGGAAAGAGATTTTGATAAAGAAAAGGAGGAAATTTAGAAGCGCTTAGAAGATCTTGCCCTAGCTTTTAAGGAAATCTGGCCTCCGTGGGTAATCCTCGTTAGCGTACCGCCAGCCTTAGCATCGATTCTTATTTTTTCCGAAGATAAATTTAATAAGGAAAATTCTAATTAAAGTAAAGACGAATTAGAAACCGTTTATTTAGTAAGGATAAAAGCTTAATAAAGAAAGGCAGATAGGAGGGAGGAAGCTTAAATTATTTAATTATTTTAGGCAGATGTATAAGATTCCTTCGAAAACGAACTTTTGATCAAAAGCGATTAGGCAGAGGCTAATACTTCCTACCCTAAACCCTTTATATTTTCTCGATAAGGTTTTTCGGTGGTTATCCCTATATGGCGAATTGACGGCTTTGCTCCGCTATAATTTCTCCGCCGGCCGTTATTTCGGGGGTAAAAGGAAAGCGCTAGCCAACGCCTTAATAATTTTTATCTTTTTAGCTTGATTTCCCTACGCGATTTACCCTTCTTAAAAGCACCACTATACTCGGTTCGCTCCGATAAAGCTGGGTGCTAGTTATTTAGGAAAACCATTATATTCGGTTTACTCTAATAAAAGGTAGCTTTAGCTATTATAAAGCGTTACGAAACCTATCCTTTTCTATAATCCTGGCTTGCTAAGCCAATTGCCCTTTTTTCTTTTTGCTAAATACAAGTATACCAAGATTATTTTTAAAGTAAAGAAAGCTTTTAATCAGAGAACCTTACTAATTTTGGCCGGCCCAATACCAACTTCTTTTTTAATTTCTTTATTATTATATCTGCCGGTATTAAAGCAAATCGGTATATTAATATATATAATTATTTCAAAAATATCTATAACATCGAGATACCCAACGATAACCCCGTAATCAACGTCGGTACCGACGATAACCCTTTTATTTGCCCGCCGAGATATAAATAATGCTATATAGCTAAAACGCTAAGGCAAAGCTGAGAGGATCGCTTCTAAGGTAAGGAAGGCTGCTGATCAGAGGGCCTTATTAGCATTGGCTTATTTAAGGATTTCAAAAGGCCAATATCGGTCCTAATTAAAAAGCGCACCAACTTGCTAATTAGGGCCGCCCATCGTAGCCGTCCTTTAATTCTAATCACCGTAAAGGGAAGCAAGGCTATATTTGGCCAGCTTTTATCTCTTTCTTTACGATACCTAGCCTAAATAGAAATAATGACCACTTAAGCGAATATTCGAGCAAGAGAATCGTATAGAGATTTTAATTTCGATTTACGTTATGCTAATGCTAAATAAAACCTTAATCGCTTAACTATTATATATTTATATACAATCCTTATAAATATTAAAACCACTAATAGATTATTAAGGGAAAAAGGCATACGATAATATATTCGGCATTTGCGGGATTCCCGGAATATTTTAATTAAATATATCTGGGATTTTTTTAATGGAATCAGACGGTTTAACGGCTTTCGTTAGATCAGGATAAAAAAGAATTTCATCAAGAGGATTCGGAGGTAGCTGGAGTTCTGCGGGTAGCAATAAGCTAAAGTATTTAACGGGAACCCTGGCCTCTAAGCGCTAATTATAAAAAATGGCTAATTGAAAGGTAAAGGTATAAATGTAATCGTTTTCTTTTATCTTTTGCTTTAAATTCCTATAATCCGTTTCTATTTGCTTTGCTACTTTGATCAATATAAGCTACGATTTAATTTAAACGGACATTCCCTAAATCATTCCTTTTATCAAAATCGAAACATTTTATTTTATAAAAAAAAAGGCCCCGAGAGGAAAATTATTATTAACGGCTATTAAAATCTAAAATTACCCCCGCTCTAAAATATAATGTTAAATATATCTAAGAATAATTATTATATATCTATTACTCTAATCATTATCCCAGATCACTTTCTACCTTAACTCTTACTTTTTCCCTTCCTTCTTTATTAAATTAGGAAATATAAGCCCAACCTCGCTTTTTTTCTAAAGAGATTTCTTTTTAAGCGACGGCGCTTTAAGGCGATATATAAATATCTGCTCTTTTTAATTAACTTTAAGCTTTTTGGCAGCTCTGGCTAGCTATTAACGAGAAGATAGAGTAGGGGGAAGTTTCGAAGAGGAGGCTTTTGTTAGTGCGGATAAAGCTAGTCGAAAGGAAATTTGAGAAAGAGGAGATTTCGAAAAAAAAGCTTTAGCTGATAAAGGTGGAGGCGGTATAAAAGAAAAAGATTAACGGCTTTCCTTTACGTTAGGCAGATCTAACCGAAGCTAAAAAGCTTTTTTCTACCTTACCCGCTCCGCCGCTTTAATAATTTCGATATCCTTATCGCTATCGATATAATAAATTACGCCTAATAATAAAGCGGAAAAATATATCCTACGAAGCTCATTTCTATATTTTAGGTATCGTCAATCTCTAATCAAAATAAGAAAAAAAGGAAAAGAAGGTATTTACCTTAGCTATAGCATTTTTAATAATTAGGACATCGCTATATTTATTAAACGTATATTTATCTGCCTCGATATAATAAATATAATTGATATATATTCCTCGGTGGAAATCAGAGATAAAGCGGTATTCGAAAAAAGGAAATATAATATATAATTTTAGATTTATATAATTAGATTAGTGGTAATTGCGGGATTGACGGGCGAGGTAGTAATCGTAAAGGTTTATATTCCGATTATTAAAGAAAGTTATAGCGAATAATACTTTTCTTCGGGCG
The DNA here is from genome assembly GCA_003671545.1 of Ophiognomonia clavigignenti-juglandacearum. NCBI lineage: Eukaryota > Fungi > Ascomycota > Sordariomycetes > Diaporthales > Gnomoniaceae > Ophiognomonia > Ophiognomonia clavigignenti-juglandacearum. The sequence goes on along the minus strand of PYFS01003518.1, from coordinate 35,025 downwards.
TCGGTGGCATCGCCGATTAGAGATAGATATCTATTAAAAGGGTATTTATTATTATATTCGACAAATATTCGGTTAGAAAGGCGGCTATTAAGCTTATTTCGTACGATTTTTTAGATTATTTGTTTATACTTTAGGAGGATAATATAGAAGAGTTTATCGATATTTTCTTAGTTATCTTTCTTAAATTTTTATAAATAGTAGCGGTGATTAGCATTCCCGCGAAAAAAAGAAAAAATGATCGATAAAAGGAGCAGGCGGGTTTTAATAAAATAGCTAATATAGTTTGGATTAATCGGTTGGCGGTAAAAGACGATGTAATAATTGTGATTAGGGATTAAAGCGTTTTTGGCGGATAAGAAGATGGGTTTTTTTAAAGGGGATATTGGCGGGGCGGCAGAAAAGCGTTGGGAAGGAGTTTGGGTAACGGAAGGAGATAAATTTTAAAAGGAGGGTATTAGTTTATAGGAGGAAAAGGGTATAAAAGAGAAATTTAAATTCTCTTTTAGAAGAAGAGCTATTTCTTTATCTTTGTTTTTGGTTTTATTAATAGCTGTAAAAGAAGATATAGATATTTTGATCAAGGTTGATTAAAAGTAAAGAAAGAATTAAAGGGAAGCTGAAAAAGTTATTATTAGTTGTTGGCTAAGGGAAAAAGAGGAAGAGAAGGGAAGATAAGGTGGTTATTGTTTAAAGGAGAAGAGAAGGATAAGTTTGATCGTTAACGGTAGAGCGTTTTATAACGCTTTAATCAAATCTGCCGGCTATACCTAATTACGCTATTGCTTTATTATTTCTTTTTATTAATAATTATAAAGAATCATTAACCATCAAGGGGGAATTGGCAGTTATAATTGGGTTAAGGCAAATTTGCCCTTAATTAGATCTATTATAACTATAGCAAATAAGGCAATCGCTATTATAATTATTATTTCACGGAAAGAGTATAAAGGTTAGATCTAGCTTAAAAGGAAAGTTTCTCTTCCTATTTGCTAATATTTGAATTTACTCTTTTATATATACCTACCTTTATATTTTACCTTTTTATTACTTTCAATCCCTCACCTACACCTACCATAATAACAACAATATTATTAATAATAACAATAACCTCAATTTTCTTATTAATACCTGAATATCCTCTTTTTCCTTTTTTTCCGACCTTCCCTCCTCTGATCAGATAATATGGCTGATCGCCGGGCAAATACCCCTTCTCGAAATACTCTTTCTCCTTTTTCGCGTAGCTTTCCTATTATAAAGGCCTTTTCTCCCGAGGATATTTAAATGTATAGCTATACTCCTCGGGGCCCTACCCGACTTTCCCTTGCCCTTTTTCTTCGGCGTACTTTTAATTTCTCCGAGATTTAGGAATAGATAAGGAATATTGCCCTTATGGCCGATAAGGATATATTAAGTTTAGATAATATAAAGGGCTTTGATTACGAGGAAGCTATAATGCGAATAATTATAAGGGCTTTTTTTAAGGAAATTTTAGGATGAGTTGGCAATTCCTTTTAAGTTAATAGCTTTTTTTAAATTAAGTTTTTTTATTCCGATTAAAGCTTTCGCAAATCCTTCTTTTTTATATCTTTAGGGTTCGGGCTTAAATAAGCCGTTTTGTATAAAACCCACCCTTCGCTATTATTGCCTATGCCTAGTATTAATTAGATTATGCCTTCGGTAAAGGCTAGCTTTGTTAATTATTTTAGTTTTTATATCCGGCCGGCCGATTATCTTCGAAAATATTTTTTAAGCCTTCTCCGCCGATTCGATATTAGGTTTGACCGGTTAATGCTTATTAGCCAAAGGGCTAGAAATTATTTTTAATTCCAATCTATCCGTATAGAAAGCATAATAATGATTTGTACCGGGATTATATTTTCTAAATTATTTAATGCGCGAGAATTTAATCTTTTTAGCGTTTTTAGATTTAATGAAAGGTTTAATTATACGCGATACCACCGAAGTAGATAGGGCTTTGCTAGGCCTATATTTAGGTTAGATATCGCTTAGGCTTTTTCTAATATTTCGTATTTCGTCGATATCCGTTTAATCTTTGTTAGAGATATGGTTACGGGCAGATATATTCTTTTCTTTTTATATTTTTTTCCGATAATCGCCTAGTTTTATCGTAAGAATTAGAGAAAGGGCCGTATTTTAGGAATATTTATTGCCTTTTATATAGGTAATCTTTATAATGCTGAAGTAGCGATTAGCGAAGGAGAGTTTATGCTTAATTTCGATGTAGTTAATTTGGCTAATTAGCAGCTTATAGATTTGCTCGAAAACGGGGTCCTAATATTACACCAAGGCCTTTTCGATTTGGATAAGGAGGAAAAATCGAATTTTCGGATCTAAGTAGCTTATAATAATCTAAGAGTTCGTTAGGTTGCTTTTATTATCTATCGGCAATAATATTTTAAAGTGCTAATCTATAATAAAGAAATAAGGACGGCCGATTTAATGGATTTTGTTTTCGGAGAGAGAAAGGAGGAAGTGAAGATTCTGGAAGGCATTTTGGACCGCTATATAGAGCTTAGGTTTAATCGGAGAGGTGGCTTGAGATGGGTCGAGATAATTAAATAAATTAGTGGTGCGAGCTATGGTTTTTATATAGTTAATAACCTAAGGTTCTTTTTCCGGGAACTTGATCTAAATGAAATACGGTATAGCGATTAGACCCGGAGCGTTATATATTTAGGAATCTTTAATACGAAGGCGAAGAAGCAAATTAATATAAAAGGGATATTTCGGGGGATCCGATTAGAGTTTGGAAAGTTTAATACCTTTTTTTTATAAATTTTAGAAAAATTAAATTAATCGGGATATATTTTTTCGGATGTTTTCTCTTTGGAGCCTAGAGGAAGGCTTTATGGATTAGGAGGAAGAGTTTGGAGATAAAAGCTTTATTTATAGATAGCTTAAGCCTAAGAATTATAAGCTAGGTAGCCGCTATTATCTTATTCGCAAAAAAGATATGGATTTAGGGCAGTTTATTTATAAGGAAAAGCCCCGAAAAAAGAAAAATATTAATTTAGGTAAGGATTTGGATAGAATTATTCTAATAAATATATTTTCCCCGGCATACTCGCCGATCCGGCCAAATCCTTTTGGGCTTATATAATTCCGACGACGAATTAGCATTATTGAACCTAATAGGTTTATTATTCGGCTTTTGATTAATATTGCCGTAGATAAGGATTATACTATGTTTCTATTTTATTATACCTCTAATTTTTAGGGTTAAGAGAAGCTATTAAGTACCCCCGTAATACGCGAATTTACCTAGGAAAAGCAAAAGGAAGAGAGGGCTAAAAGGGTAGCTAAGAGGGCTGTATAGAAGGGGAAATAGGTTGTAGGTGGATAGGGAGTGAGTTTGGTTCGAAATTCTTTGGTGGAGGCTTTAAATCTCGAAGGGTGGTATATGCTAGGGTAAGGTATGGAGGGAATATCTAGGGGGGGGGTGAGGATAAGATGTTTTGGGCCCTGATCAGGGTAGGATCACGGGTATAAAGCAATCAAGACGGTGATTTTCTTTTTGGGCCCTAGTTTTAGTTTTTAGCATTTGCTTTTCTTTTCTTCGTTTTCTATAATCTGATTTGATGCCCCTAACTTTGATCAGAACGTGATTATTCCAAATTACGACTTTTATATGCTTTTGAGCTTGTATGTACTCCGATTCCGATTCTCCCTACCGGCTTCAGCAGCGCCGTCAAGTCAGACGTCAACAACGTCTTTTGGCGAATCCATTGCGTAAGCCCTACTGGCCATACTCTGGTTCACCGATTATTGGTCGGAGAACTTCTAAGGACGCTTATAGAATATAAATTAGATCTATAAAGCGCTTATCCTTCGGAAAACGCATTTCATCTTTATTAAAGTAATTATATATTAGAATCTCGTTAGATATATTATCTACTACTATATATAAGTGGATTTCGATAATATAATAATCGTAAAAGCGAATCCAAACTAGCTTATTATTTCCCTCGTTATTATCGTTATAAAAAAGGAGCTATATCTCGACGCTCGAAATCTCCGCAATTTCTTTTATACCCGTATCTAATATAATATTTGGCAGCTCCTTTATATTAAAATCGCTGAAAAACGAACCGTCTTCGTTATCGATAAAGTTTTCCGTTATAAACGGAGCGTATATAAACGGGTCGTTGGTAAAAAACATAAATTTAAATTTACTAACAGATTTAAATATCTTGCTAACGACATATCGTTAATACTTTTTATTTATAGCCATATCATATCTATATATATCGTTATCCTATATAATATCCCGAAGGATATACCTATTCTTATCCATAGGAATATCGGTTAATAAAAGTCCGGATCTTTAAATAGACGGGAATTCGAGGCTCCGTAAATACAGAATTAACTTAATATAATAATGCTCAAATTATTTATATCCTACGATCATATCGTGATATATATCGAATATTATAAATAATGCTTATAATTTTATTCGTCCGTCTATACAATAGCTGCCTAAAAGGCGACATTAATTATTTATTATATTTTATAATCGTATCCCCTAACGGGGTATAGCTAAAAACCCGTTATATAGCAAAGCTAAAATAATTTTAAAATGCGTTTTATAAATTTTAAACTAATAAATAAATATGCATTTACTCCGATATCTATTAATATATTAAATATAATCAAAGATAATCCATTATTAATTAACGTAATTTGATATATAAATAAATCACTACCTAATAATCTGCTAAAAAAAATCGTAAGGTATAGGTTCTGCCTATATCTACTTGCGTATTAAAAATGTTAATTTATTTAAGATAGAGATTTCTCTTCAATGATTTAATTTTCCGAATCTAAACGAAAATTATTAAATGTAATATTCTTTTTGTTAATTTATTCTTTAAAAAAACTCGAAGGTTTTTACTAACTATAATAAGCATAGAGGTTCGCGATACAAATATCGCGGTTACCTCCCGAATTTAAATTATCGGGGCAATTATAACTGATATACCCGGGCTTCTTATAAATTAAATATAAACCAATAACGAACAATTTAACAAAGCGTTCGGATATATAGCGATAACCTCTACGACCACCACGATTGCCTTTATATTATCCGCTACTTCGATAATTAAATCTAATAACATTAATACTGATAGTAAACAACCGCTATCATTAATATTATTATTATAACCTCCACGGTTATTATTATTATACCTACCGCGGTTACCGGAAAAACTAATATTATTGGCATTTTTAATACGGTTAGTATTAACTTCGGCATATTTATTAATATTATCTACTTTTTAAATTAAAATCGTAAATTTTATAAAATCGATAGCATTATTTAAAAATTGGATTACTAATTAACATTATAAATAAAAAAATAAGCGGCGTTCGAAAACATCTTTCCAATCATTAACAGGGATATATAATTCGGCTACGAAATATACAAAAGCGGTTTTAAATACGTAATAATCCGACTTCTTAACGTTATAAATCTTCGGCTCTATTATACACAATCGATCATATTATTCTTTAACTTTACGCTTCCGATCAAATTCATCGTAAATAACGAATAAATGCTCTTTTATATTAACTTTAATAATAATATAATAAGGGTTATCGGGATTTATATAAAAAAGGTTATCTTTAGACGGATTATTAATTAAGCGACCGGTAATATATCGGATTTTAGCTATTTCGTCGGAGAACTAATCTTTATTACCTATTAACTTATTATCGATATATATCCACCAAAAAAAGAATAACTTTTTATCTTTCTTAATATCGTTATAAAATTCGGAGAGATCGTCGATCTTGGCTATACATTTAACGTAAATACCACCCTCGATGATTTAAATATAAATCGAAATAATACGGGCAATTATATATGAATCGGCGACTAATTAATTAGCTTCGGCTAAATTGCTACAAAGCTCTTTAATAATCTTATCGCAATTTAAAATCTATTTTTAATAACTATAATTATCTTTAAGATCAAGCAAATTATCGGTTTGATCGGCGAATCGTTCGGCTTTCTTCTTCCATAAAGAAACTTCGTCATAAACGTTTTTTAAATCAACATTTATATACAAAATCTATTAACCCAATTCGTTTATATTATAATCCAATTCCGTAACGATTATATATAAATCGGTGATTTAGACATAAACGGCTTATAAGCTTATAACATATAGTTTAAATTCTTTAAATATCGAATCGATATCATTATTCTCTTTAATATTATTACGGAATACACCGATATTTATATAACCAACTAATTTCTCGCCGAAACGAATCTCGCCTTTATTAATAAAAAGCTTAAAATAAAAAGCGGATCTATTCTTACAATCGCCTAAAGCGATAGCTAAATCGTTAATCTTCTAAAAGAGGTCGTTAATCAAACTCTACGGATTATTTCGATATCGGAACCCGGCCTAATCATCGCTTCGGAGTAATTCGATAACATCATTGACGCCAATATCCTCCTCGATAATTATATACTCGTTCTCGCTATTCTCGTTAACAAAGGTGATAATAAATGCGATTTTTTTATAAAGATTGCGGATATATTAAATAAGACCGACGGAAAAGCGTCGACGCACAAGGACATTAAAGATTTAATATTTCCAAAGAAATAAATCGCTTAGATCGGTCAAACTAAACCGTAATTATTTACAAACCTCTTTCTATTTCTATTACTTTTCAAAAGCCTTTTTCTCTATAGAAATATAAGCTATTTTAATAATTAAGGGTTTTATCTTAGCGCGACGTATATCGTATCTTATCTTATCTTAATTATTGAGCAAATAATGATTAACTACATCTAGCGCGAATGATCGTATATACAGCTTTATTAAATCGGAATTTAAATTTTATTGAATCTTAAGGATTTTTTCTATTTTCTTAGATTAATTTATATAACTAATAAAAAAATATTACAAGGTACGTACAATAGGCGTAAAAAGCTTAATTATATGACGTACATTAGCGAGTCTTTGCTAGTGTAAAAGGAAAAGAGATATTAATAAAGCGCTAGCCGCGGAGCGGCTATCAGATGTGCGCATTGCTTAATCAGCTTTAGACAGCTGCACTGCTATATAAAAGCGTGTGCAGGGATAGGCCCTGCACCGCTACACTAGCAGTGCCACCGTCATATAATAAATAATTATATTATATTTTGAAATTAAATTATTTAGATTATATTCCTAAATATAGAAATATAATCGTGAATTTAATTTAAATATAATTGAAATATAATAATTATATTTCCGAATTTAGAAATATAATCGATAATTTAAATTCGTTATAATGAAATTATTAAGGTTATATTCTTAAATATCGAAATATAATCGATAATTTAATTTAATTTTAATAAAGATATTTAGATTATATTTTCAAATTTAGTCATTTGATATATTTATTATATTAATATAATAAATACTTTAAATTTTATCTATTTAAATTAAATAAATATATATGTTTAAATAATAATATGATAGCAAATATATTAATTCTATAATAGTTTTGAATTATATCATAGAATTCTATTTTGTATTTAAGGTCAATATTTATATCCAACTTAAAACTCTATTTTTATAATATTTTTATAGTTATAAATAATATAAATCCATTCTTTTTATAATAAACTTTTATTTATATATATAAAATTATTATTTAATTAATTATATATTTATCGATTTTACCGTATATTAGTTCGGGTTAATGCTATTTTTATCGAAATTATTATATCGAAGCCTTTATTTTTATAGATATAATTCGAAATTGGTATACAAAAAGCTTTGGATTAGAAAAAAACAAGCGATTTAAACCAAGCGACAAGGAATATTTCTTTTATATTATTGAAATTGTAGAGAATCGATTTTTAAATATATTCGAATTATAGGTCGGTTTTATAGAATCAAAGGATTACCTTGAATATATTGAATATATCGATTTTTACAATGTTTACGACGAATTAACATATTAGCCTGCAATTCCATTTCCGTTTTAGGAATTAAACGATTTTTTCAACGGGATCAACCTTAATTTCTTTTGTATATTTGAAAAGTTTTAGATTAAATAAATGTTTAAACCAGGTTATTTCGATTAAAATAAAGATATTATAAATTAAAATATTGAGAATTTAAGATATAAAGCTTTACTATCATTTATATTATCTAAAATTGAAAAAGATTATTATAATACTAAATAATAATGTTTAAAGATTTTAAAAATTTGAAAATTAATAATAAATATGTTTATATTTATTTATATAGATATTTTATTATTTGATAAAATATCTTTATCTATAATTAATTGTATTTTTAAAATATAATTTGAATTTAAAAATTAATATAAATTCTCTTATATTTAAATATATAGAAAACAATATTATATTTAAATTAAATTATTAATTATTTAGTTATAATTTTAATAATTAAAACTTTCTTTTACATTATTTAATTAATATTAATTGCAGCTTTTATAATTAGAAATAAATAATTCTTATTCGTTTTTGAAAGCTTTATAATGTTTAAAAACAATATTTGTTTTTTCAATAGAATTTTATAATTTATCGGTTATATAAATCGGAATGATTTTACCGATTTTAGCTTTATCAAAAGCTCGGTAAATCGAAATTAATTTGATATAAGAACGATAATAGTTTTCCGGCCGAGGGTAATATACTTTTATAACATTTTATTATTTAGTTTTAATTATGCGTTAATAAGTTTTGAAAGCATATTCAAAATAGATAATAAATTATAAGAATTTTTGATTATAACGTCGATCAAAATAAGTATTGGATTTGATTGAACTTTTCGTAATTTTGAAAAATATATATTAATAAATAAAATTAAAATGCAATATAATATTTATATATTTATAATAGGTTGGTTCAATGCTGCAGCTCGAAGACAGACCAAACATCATATATGCAACCAGAGCCCCTTCTAATAGCCTTTCAGTTAGCCTTGGCTTTCTGTCCTTGGAAGATGACCTTGCTTTCTCTAGCATGTCCACAGCGAGTGCTGAGATATGCATAGCTGGATATGCACACTGCATACACTTCCAAAGCTGGAAAGTGTAGGCCCCAATGCGTCCAGAATGAATATTACATCAAAATGCATGTGCACTCAATGCTTCTAAAGGAGAATAAACAAGGCTGATTCAAGTTCCAAAGAGTCTGAGGTGGAGGTCAGCACGATGGGTTTGGCGTGAGGCAATATGGGCCCGACAGGATCCGAATGGACTTGGGGGCTGTTGGCTGAAAAAGTGGCAGAGAAGGCCACAGGATGGTGCAGTGGGGAATAAGGGGACCCTAATGGAAAGTGACTACGAAATCTCAAGATTCAGCTGGCTGAACTTTGTCAAAACATTTCCGCTCAAGTTTTCATGACCAGGAATAGCTGGGGGCCGCCTCAAAGGAGCAGTTTCAGTGGCAAAAGGGGTGTTGTGGGCGGAGCTCCGGACACTGTTTCTCTCCGACCGTATTTTTCAGACTCCAAGCCCCATAATGCGTCCCAGCGCATACCGACACAACCCTCGACAGCGCTCAGAGGAACCCACAAAACGGCGTGCCCACGACCCTGCCCGCGGCATCAAATCGGACTCCCTCCCCTCTCAACAAGATCCTCTTCTCGTCCAATGTCACACCCTCCCCGTTCTTCGGCCACGCGCCCTTGAAGCCACCCAGCCCCCCACCCGTAGCTACCACCCGATGGCACGGCACCTGGGGCGCAAACGGATTGCGCCGCATGGCGTTTCCGACGGCCCGAGGCGATGAGCCTAGGTGCTGCGCCATTAGGCCGTAGGTCGTCACGCTGCCCCGGGGGACTTGGCAGAGGAGAGAGAGCACGCGTTTCTGGAATGGAGTTTTGGTCGAGGATGCTATGAGGGCCAGTTGTGGGGCCATGTCCGTGTTGGTGGATGCGTTGCGGTGGATGTCGCGAGGGCTGGGGATCGGGGTGATGCTGTCGGTGGGGGTACGTCTGACGCTGGTGTTGGCGGTGTAGGTAAGTGTCTTTGGGATTTTCTTTGGGGTCGACGGGAGGGAGGAGGCGTCAGAGGGAGGCTGCTTGCGCTTGGTAGAGACGGCCATTGTTTCAATTGCTGGTGGGTGGCTAAGGTGCAGATGCAGCAGACAGTGTCAATCCGCGTAAAGAGCGCAGCTGAAAGGTGAGGAAGCGATCGCAAAAAAGGGAGAGCGTGTCAATCTTTGTGCAAACGGACGGGGAGTGGTGAAGCAAAATTCCAGCCTGTTCTTTGTTCTACCGGAAATGGATGGACTCACCCGGCGTGTCGTTGCAAGGGCGCGCGTGAGACGGGCATGTTTCGGCGCGTACGACGTCATGGCAAGGGGCGCGGTGTCAGGTGACTTGGTCGACGAATTGTACATACGTTTTGAATTCTCTCTGGCCTACAGAGTAAGTAGAAATATCCAGGCACCAGATTCTTGCCGGCTCTCAATTTGAATCATTCGGCGTCATCTATTGCCCATTTCATGCCAAAGCCACCGTGGCGACACACCTGTCCTTGTCCTGCTCCATAAAGGGTATCATCTTTCCAGCCCAGCCCAATCTCCCTTAATCCCCAGTGTCCACCTCCAAGTCCAGCTGCACACCGTTGCTCACTCCATAATCCCCGAGCGTAATATGATCCTTGAACGGCCGTTCGCCCTGCCTCTTCAAGAGAATTTCATGTGGTTCCCGCCCAATCCTAGCAGCCACCATGACCTTGAATGACTTGATGTTATCCGATGCAAAGCACGGTATCGCAGCCTTGGTACCCAGCCGGTCATTAACATGCACAATGATCATCTCCTCGCCATCAGCAGCAGCGGCAGCTACTGGCGCGACAGCCGGCTTGTCCTTCTTCTCCTTCCGCGGCCTCGCCTCCCTATCGCGCGATCGGTCACGGTCGTCCCGTCGCTCGCGATCTCGGCGCGGCGAGCGGCTGCGAGAGCGGAAGCTGCGCCTGTAGTCTGTGTCTCGATCGTCGCGGCGCCGGTCGGGGTGTCGGTAGTCTCGGGGGGCGCCTCGGTCGTCGTCGCGTCGGTCAGGGTGGCGGTAGTCGCGATCTCGGTTGTTGTAATCGTCGCGGGAGCGCGGGCCACCTCTGTCGTCGTAGCGAGCGCGAGGGCCGTCGCGAGTGTCACTACGGCGGCTGTCGCCCTCGTCGTTTGCTGCGGTCGAAGGTTTTTGCTTCCACTTGAAGCCGTTGCTCTTTTTGGCCTTGCGCGGTGGGGATCGGGAGCGGGAGCGGGGCTTGTTGGGCTCCGTTGCTGCTGTTTGCGCCGGTGTAGGCGCGGAATCCTCGCGGTCGGACATGTTTTTGGTGGACGGCACAAGAAGTCAAGTGCCTAAATTCAGCTAAAATGCTTCGAGGTAGTGTGTTGTTGAGCGCAGGAGGCAGCAAGAAGTGTAAGTACAGTATTGAGCCCCGCCTCCGGGTTGACCCATTATCGATAACGAGCCCTGCCTAGACAGGGGTCGATGCTGAGCCCACATTGCCCTGAGAAGCAGTACCTTCGGCCTATGATGTCAGCCGGCCAGGATACCCTGCGTACGCAGTACATAGAAACCTCTCCACCACAGTATCGGCTCCATCGGTGTCATCACTGCCTGTGAATTCTTTCTGACTCCGAGCCTTCGAGTCAAATCATCACATCCTACACAGTCTAGTACACTAGGTACCTGTTGCCACACTTTCGCACTTGGCTTGGCTACACCACCGACCACCCAATCTCGCGATCCGAATTCGGCCAAACAAATATAACATGTCCAGCCGCCAGTTGAAGAAACTGCAGAAGCAGCAAGAGCTCCTTCGATTGCAGACACTCACCGACCACCAAGATGACTCCTCGGGCGACGATGTTGCGCCGCCCAAGCCTCGATCCAGTGCTTTTGCCGGCTTTGCAGCACTTGAAGGAGACGATCATGATGACGATGATGACACCGGCACCGACTCAGAGAAGAACCAAGTGGAAGAAGAGAATCAGCAGCATATAGACTCTACTCCAGCCGAACCTGCGCCGCCACCAGCCAAGAAAGCCAAAAAATCAAAGAAGAAGAAGAAGGCCAAAAAGACCACCGAAGTCCCGGTACAGGACCAAGGAACAGCAAAGGATGGCGAAGACGAGATCGACAGGGCGCTGAAAGAGTTGAGTATACAGAAAAGCGCCCATCAGACCGAGAAACAGAGCACACAGAACATGTACGATGTTAAGCTGGCCCGCCTGCTGAGCATCAGCTTCGACCACCTCAAAGTTATCAACGAGCTACGCGCCATGTTCGGTCAAGAGACGATCGATTCTGTGCGCAATCAGGAAGAAGCCCAGACCCGAGACGAGCGCAGACGGAACCGGAGGGGTGGACCACACCAGATACAGATGGACATGGAAACATTCTTGAAGGGCAAGCCTGGAGAGAAGATACCCGACGTTGTCCTCCGCAAGAATCCTTTCATGCAAGGCAAGGAAGACTGGCCAAAGGCATCCGCCGGAGGCTTGAGGATGGAGGCCGTCACGGACGAGAGGGTCGAGCCCACCGAGTACCGCTTCTGTCACGACAAGGGGTACGGCAACCTCGAGGTCCAGTTCTACAGCCTGGTGGATATGATGGACCCCATGCGCATTGTCCACTTTGTCCACCAGAATCCTTACCACGTCAATTCCTTGATCCAGACCAGTAGGGTGGCCAAAAACGACCACAATGCTGCTCTGGCTGGCGACCTGTGCGAGCGTGCTCTCTTTACCTTTGGCCGAGTCACGCTGTCCTCCTTCCGGAAGAAGTTGGAGCGGGGAGTGGCCCGACTCGACTTTCACCGTCCGGAGAACCGGCAATTTTGGCTCGCTGGATACCACTACATCAAGAGTTTACTGCAAAAAGGAACCTACGATACCGCCCTGGAGTGGACGAAGCTGTACCTGAGCCTCTCTCCCGACGACGAGTATGGCATGATGAATTTCACGCACGTTGCTGCCATCTACGCCTACGAAGCGAAATGGCTCATAGCGCTCTGTAATTCGTCCTACTTCCATAGCGACGAGTACGAACTGCCAATGAAGGACTACCACAAGCAGACGTGCGTCCTCGCCCGGTTGCAACTCGGAGACAAGGAAGAAGCGTTGAAGTCTCTGGTGCAGGGCATGGAAACACTCCCATGGCTGTACGCGGCTCTTTGCAGCGCCGTCAATATCGACACGCCCCGGGCCATCTGGGGCGTGCAGCCTCCGGACGACAATGCTAACCTCTACACCCAACTCTACTTGCACATGACCAAAGACCTGTGGAAGCGCGATGGCATCGAGCTCCTCCAGCAGGCGGGCACTCTGGCCAAAAAGGTTGATCTCCACAGCCTGCCACCTGCGGAGGAAGTCCCCCTCAGCATTGGCCGCTTCATCTACCTCGACAACACGCCCGAGCTCATGGCTCTCGTGCCGTCGGCCATGTTGCACGCGTCGCCCAACTTCGACTACGACCCCCTCCCTCCGCCACGGGACGCCAACATCTTCTCCAACGAGTGGCAGAGTATTCCTTGGCGGCGTGACGGCCCCAGAGTGTCGCATTATCCCGATGCGCGCATGGGCGAATTGCTGCGTGTGCTCCAGCGTCGGGGGCTCCTGGATCCGGAAAATGCTGCTGCCGCAGGAGCGACGCCATTGGATCAGATACTGCAGATGCTACGAGAGGAGGAGGTAGATGGAGAAGCCGGTCAACAAGAGTTTGGGGAAATCGGTCAGATGGCAGACGAAGACGAGGTGGCGTCGACTGGGGACGCAGACGAGGCGCGCGAGGAAGATGTTGCCACGGCAGCCCCCACGGAAGGCGGGATCTTGACTGCTCTGGCGCGAATGCTGCAACCGCTTACATGGATGCGCGGCAGCTCTGCCCCTGAGCCCGATGAGAACGTCTGGGGGCAGGATGACACGGAAGGGGAATCGACCGATTCTGGTACCGACATGCCCGGCGTAGTTCCTATGGACGGAGACGACCAGGAGCATGAGGCGGAGGGTGGAAGTGAGGACGATGAGGGGATGCCAGGCCCGGAGGGTACTCGTCCGTGATCCGCCATTCATCATCTTGCAGACTTGGAAGGATGAGGGCAGCCAGAGAGCCAGCCCTCAGGCCTCGAGGCTGTTTTTCTTGGATCCAGGATCTTGAAGCTCGGCACCCGGCAAAAGCTGCAGGGATTGCCTTCCATGCAAGCACTCAAGTTTGCAGCGTACTGGTCATGGTGCTGTACGATGCAACAGTACATCCTTGGAAGGGACACACAGCATGGAGTACCTAGGTAGGTAGCTAGGTAGTTGTTACATCAGCCAACGCATTCCAGCCTTCTGGCGGCCAAATAGACGTAATAAACAACTGCCTAGGTACCACTAATAAAGGTAGTACAGTGAAGTCCGCATATCTGGTAGCAATACATGCTCAACAAGCGAAATGAAGAGGCTACTACTCCGTGCAATTCCGGCACACCCTCTGGTGTGCGGGCGTGGTTAAGTTTCAGAAGTGAGCAAGTTTCGATACGCTTTGTCTCGCGATGCAAGCCTGCTGGGTCAGCGCGATGGCGTAATGGGGGACTTGTGACACGCAAAGTTGCAACGTCGCGGCCCCCAAAGAAGGATTGTCACGGACGGGTGAGGAGTATTATTAATTAATGATTGATCAGACGACGGCACTGAGATTAAGCTGTTGCGCTCCTTGAATTACAGTGTATTTCAAAGGAGAGGTATATAATAAGCAAAGAGCCTACTTGGCCAACCACAATTCTTTGACCCTTTGTTCTCGTAACAACTCCGTACTCCGTACTGACACTCCATTTGCAAAGCACCACCCCACGCACCTGCAGTACTCCCCCCCACCCTTTCCCGAGCCACGCCCTCGAAACAGCACAGCGAAACAACGAAACACCGCCTCGACCTGCCACCCACGTGTTACAACTCTTCCATTCCTCATACCAAACTCTACCTGCCATTTCCAGTCGCCAGAATCTCATACCAACCGAACATCCACAATGGCCGAGACACAAGAATTCAAGTATCACGTCGCCATGAGCTGCGGTGGCTGCTCGGGCGCCATCAACCGGGTCCTGACCAAGGCAAAGGGTGCGTCCTGTTCCCCCTTCGCCATAACTTCACCTGCTCCCCAGCCCTCGTCCCTCCTTCATCCCGCGGCTGTTACTTCTCTGCTAACGACTTGTCTTCTTGTTCGCGCAAAACAGAAGCAGGCGACGTTTCCGACTTTAAAGTTTCACTCCCCGGCCAGTACGCCACATTCACGACGCAGCCGGAAAAGGAGGACGCCATCTTCCAGAAGATGAGCAAGACGGGCAAGGCTACACACAAGTGGGACACCTGGGCCAAGGAGAACGCGGACGAGGTCAAGGAGCTGGAGAAGAAGGAGGCAGAGGAGGCTGCCAAGGCCGAGTAAACGAGTTGTTGCGTGCGCAGGACCTGGAAATACTACTCCTTTGAAGAATGACAGAAGATACCACCCATGCGTGTACCTCTCTGCTATACCGGTGGCCGCCCAGGCAGGTTGTGGAAAGATTTGCTTCCGCGCCCCTGGCAAGCGTTTTGCTTGACACTAACTCTTCTGTACTGAGTGTTGCTGCATCTCGAGGTTTCAATGGACGCCATACCCTGGTGAGCATTGTGTTGTAGAATGTCTGCAAGGGCATATCCGTAATATATACCTAAAGCATACCTTCGAATACCTAGGCATCCTCCACAGTCGTTCGAGATTCCTCGCCAGACTTGTCATCCTGGGGCTTGACCGGCTTGCCTCCTCGTCGCCCGCCTCCCCGACTGCAATTCTGCGTTAATCGGTTGATGATTTTGAGGAGAATATAAGTACTTGTACATATCAAGTTGGTAGTTGGCAAGCAACCTTGAAAGTCCTTGAGAGCATAATCAACATGCTTACCGATGGCTATTGATGGCTTCGGGTGCCTGACTAACCCTGGGGCAAGATGATGAAGCGACGAGTATGCTGTTCGGCGAGGTCCATCTAAGTATACAGTACTTGATAGAGTCCACACTTGGGCCACGTTCATGAGGTATATAACTGGGCAGCGTTGTCGGCGTAAATAAAGTATCGTCGCGAAGACACGCAAGGTGGTGTTGTGGCCACAAGGTGGTAGTCCTGTCCTGGCTATTATCTTCCAAAATGGATAAACGATCGAATGCGCCGCGATAAGCACCTGAACTCCGTATCTCGCTCGAGAAGAATTCCTTGCCCATGTCAAGATCCTGGGCTTTGGCGTTTCGGCCGAGTGAGGCTGGGGCTGTGGAATGAGCCTCAGGTGGCCTTCTAGGAAAGGCTACGCGGCAGCTTGTGGCTACTAGTACGGAGCATACATATGAACACAAAGTACGGAGTACAGTACCTACCGATCACCGCCCGGCTAAAATTACCGATCCGGGTTCTTAGCATCTTGATCATGAGCCGATTTTTCGGGGGCGCGCGCCCATGTGGAGCTGCTATCCATGGCCGGTCCAGAAGTGTTCTCCGCTGGACCCTGAGCGCACAGATGGCCTTGGACCGGTCACTTGAGATTTAACAAGTTTGAAATCTTGGAGATACTATGTAGGGCTGATCTCAACAGTGGGACAAGGCTCATGTCAACTGGTCGAGAGGAATTCATCCTGACTACAGGCTACAGTACCTACTGGTTCATCAATGTTGCCAGAGACAAACTTCGGAACTCTTTCTTCCACGTGGAATGGCACCTGGGCAGGGGGGGCTCCGGCACGCAGACAGCTGGAGCACGTGGCACAACGGGAGTGCTCATCTCGCAGTATCCGTACCTCGTACATACTCCGTAGTACTGCAGGAGTCGGAATGCCTGGGGGCCTAGGGCCTTGGGGTCACAGCGAATGGCTTACTCGATTCGACAAGGCTGGTCGGGTTGGGTTACACAGCAGCATGCAGCCCTGGACTGAGGCAGCACCGGGTATCATCCGGACTGCCGGACAGGTCTATACAATATTGTTCCGAGATGCCATGAGCAATACAGCGGCTTTACTAAAGGACGTTCGTCGTCGATACGACAGTATTCTTAGAGTACTTGGGATCACCAGGGATTCTGAGTAGGTATTTACGGTACAGCCTATACTCCGTAGTACCTGCTACCTAGGTTGGTAGCCAGCACGAGCCATGTTTGTGGATGCATGGAACAGAATGAGCTCCGATTCCTGAAGCCTTGGTGATGGGACTGAGATGCTTTATCTCGCTAGCAATCTGTGTTCGCTGTGAAGTGAGATTATGATAAGCATAGGCTATACTGGTATGGAAGCTTCTCATCAGTCTGAGGAGGAAGATGATTTGAAGCTCCGAATGCCAAGACTGCGCAGCTTCAGCGAGGCCTACGAGTCTACGACAGGGACCTTAGTCCGAGCGAATTAACTTTTTGGGTACTTGTACTCCGTTCCCCGGACTATAGTCCACATCTGTTCTCCGATCACTCCGTCGGGTGCGTACGATCCAGAAGAATGGTCCAGTCGCAGCACGCGGTGATAGGGAAAGATCTTTTGATCTGGATCCCGAGGTATCGATCGTAAACTGTGTTGGGCCTGCCCAGGCCATTCTGCGGCTCCTGCCAACACCACAGCACCTGAGCAACTGCCTACTTTGTGCAGTAGACGCCTCACCCGAAACTCTGGGATCGTTGGCGACGATCCCGGAGCCTCACTGGAGAACGTTAGTGGCACCGATCGACAGCGCATCTCGCCGCTCTACTAGCTTCTTTTTCTGCATATGCGCCAGCCAAACTCCCTCGACGGTCTCATCATCTCATTTCCTCTGATATCTTCATCTCTCGCAAATCCGATGCGACTTTATCATTCCCTGCGAGCAATTTCTCCATCATTTTGCATACCTACTTAGTACTTAGTACGGTTCAACACTGGACGCGACTCACAGACACACCTTGGGCCACCTCCACTGCACAATTTTACAATCTCCATGATCGACATAACAGCTGCGCATCTTTGCGACTGTCATATTGGGGTGATCTCGCTCAGATCCGCCAGATTGATGCAATACCTTCTGCTCCGTACTTTTGACGCATGTCCGTACATACCTAGCAGTACAGGTGCGACGCCGTTGATGAGACCGCAAGTGTGATACACTCCGTACGGAATATCCGTACAGGCCTGTTAAATACCACCTACGCGGTACTTCGGTACGTCCCGCTTGACCAACTCATCTTAGGCGCCCTTCACCCGAGCCTTCGGATCCGACCTTGAGCTACCCTTGGAACCTATTAGTTCCCCCCCGGGCGGCCTGCTCCATCTTTCCTCTCTCTCACCCTCGTCTCATCACATCGGCCGTTCAGAGTTATTTGTTGATTATATATTATTTATATTATTCTGCGTGCCTGTAGCATGTCGCAAGCCAGTCTGGTGCCAGAGCCCAAAGTCTGCCTCGAGCTGCCTCACGCCACTACTTCGGCATGTTAATAGCGAGTGGTAGGTACCACTCGCACTGAACGGTCTGGTGCCTCCAGGTGTTTGACAAGCATCCTTCACACACCTGGTCCGGCTTTCATTTTCGGGATCGCTCTCTCAGCACAGACGACACAAACCACACCACACTATAACAAGCCCACCCAAAAAGCACCTGCACGCACTGCACATCACCCGAAGTGTTACAACTGGTCCCGTCCGTCCGCCCGGATACTATTTTTATCCATCTCTCGGCCGGTCTTGACTGCAGAGTCTATTGCTCGCTTCTGGCCCTCCAGCCAACTACTTGCGGAGCATCCAGATCATCTGCGGAAAATTCGGTCGCCCTCAGCCAGTTGACCAACTCAGTCCCAAGCCGCCTGCTGCTGAAGACCTCGCGCCGCCGAAAAACACCTGCGGCCACATACTCCGGCCCACTGTCCGCCCAACCCCCCGTCTTGCTTTCTTGTCCGAGTCCGCAGTCCGTGTATGTATGCAGCTTCGCTACACCACCACAACATGGTCACTCCTATGGCAGTCCAGATCCAAGACAACGGATCTGGATCCACTTCCACCAACACGCCGGCCTCAACTGCCGGCCCCACGCTGCCCAGCCAGGTGGCCGAACGTCCCGCGCCCGTCGCCGACATGACCCCAACCATGACCACCATGATCTTTGACAACGCAAGTCAGTCGGGCCGCGCAGTGAAGCGACCGCGGCCCGTCAAGAGCTGCAACTCATGCCGCCAAAGAAAGCTTCGCTGCGACCGCACCTGTCCATGCTCCCAATGCGTCAAATCGAACAGAGCCTGCAAGTATGCCACCGAGCACGAGTCCGGTCTTGGATCAGAAGGCTCAGAAGGCGAGGCGTCTCCGAGGCCCACAAAGCGACAACACCGCCCGCCTCCGTCTTACATGGACGCGCCCGCCGTGGCCCCTTCTGTGCAGTCAAGCGGGCCCAGAGCCGCAAGCATCGGTCTGGGCATTGGTCCGTCGAGTGAGCCGTCCCGTGTGGGCGGCTCTGTGATTGAGCAGTTCGGGGCTAGGCTCGAGCGCCTGGAGAACCTGGTCTTGAGCCAACATCCTGCTTCCCACGCCGAATGGGGCAAGTTCAGCAGCCCGTACCATAGTTACAGCAGGAGCGTCACGGGAGCTGCCACCACCATCCGAGGCCTCAGTGTCAAAGGGAACCTGCGGACCCGTTTCTTTGGCCAAAATAGCACAAGGGTGCTGCTGAATCTTTTCGACGAGGCTCGCGATTTCATTTTCAGCAGATCAGGCGGGGAGGAAATCCGCGAACTGTTTGTGCAACTGCACAAGATCCACAGAGCCATCTCCGAAGAACACCGCCGAGCCCTCGCGCCCATCGCCGTCTTCACAGACTCGCTGCTGCCCGTGCAGAAGCGCATGGCCGACATTCTGCCCAGCAAGCCCATCTGTGACCGACTGCTAGATGCGTACATCGTCATGTCCGAGGGTCTCTACCGCGTGGTCCATGTGCCTACCTTCCGAGCCGAGTACGAGGCATTCTGGCACAAGAGGAACGTGTCCGACGCCTTCCTTCCACGGCTAATGTGCATGCTCTCCTTGGGCGCCAGATTCGAGACGGACAAAAGGGGACTCAGCCACGACCGATCCGACGGCATTCACGCGCCGACAGCATGCACCCTCGCCCGCGCGTGGCTGGACTCTCTGAGGGGAAAACAGTCGGTGGACATGGACATGCTGCAATGCGAGGTGCTGCTACTCCATGCCACGCGCATGATGGCGTCCAAGAACCAGGACTCGTGGACACAGCTCGGCTCGATTGTGCGCATGGCCATGATCATGGGCCTGCACCGAGACCCGGATGAGTTCCCGCAGATCCGGCCCTTCTTTGCGGAGCTGCGTCGGAGGTTATGGTACACCATCATGGACATGGACCTCCACGTGGCGCTGGCCTCCAATCTCCCCTGCTCCGTGCGAGAAGGCGAGTACACATGCCGGCCTCCTGGCAACCTCGACGACGCCGACATATACCCGGACATCACCAAGCTCCCGCCTTCCAAGCCCATCGACGAATTCACCGACAACCAGCTCCAAGCATACGCCTCGCGCACCCTTCCGCACCGCATCCGCGTCTCCAGTATCATCAGCCGGCTTGACACGATCCGTGACTTCCAGGAAGTCATCGAATGTGGTATCCAGCTGGAGCGCCTTCTGGACGATGTCAACCATCTGTTTCCCCGCCGAAACCACACTCTCAACCCGGAGACCAAGTTCAAAGATTGGCGTATGCGTGCCCTCCTCGACATGCATGTGCGCCGCCCACTCCTCGCGCTCTACCGGCCCTTCGCCCTCAGCACCGTCGACTGTCCTGCACACATCACCACGAGCTACCTCAAGTCATCCATGACAATGCTGACGTACATGGATGAGCTGGACCCGCGCATGCCGGGGTTCACCGACGTCAGCCACATGTACCATATTGTGCTCAAGCACGACATCATGCAGGCAGCCTTCAGCGTCTGTTACTTTATCAAGATGGCCCACGAGCAGGAGGCCGCCGACGAAGCAGCGGCGGCAGCAGCAGCAAACAGGCAGGGGCCGATACCCAATGACTACAACAGCAGCAGTGTCGCCACTAACGGCCAACTGCCCTCGCCTGACGCGGCACATCATCACCATCAGCACCCAGGCGAGCTGAGCTTCATCAATGCGCTTGATAACCGCACGGTATGGAGCACACAAGGCATGACGCGCGCGGTTCAAAACACCCTGGACAGCTTCGTGGCAATGGTCAAGGACTCGAGCTGTGATCTAAAAGACACCGTTGTGCTGTCCGTGGTGGTGAACGCAGTCAAGAAGAATGGCGCCAGCAGCCCCGATGGTGCAGCGGATGCAAGGATCGAGCGGATCACCGCCGGAATTGTCAAGATAGCCGAAGTGAGCCTCGCTGCCCTTGGGACCAGTGCAGAGGCTATTGCTTCAATGCCGGTGAGACGTCCCACTCTTTCGTCTGTTGAGAGCGAGCCAGAGTGAAACTAATGAGAAAAAAATAGATGTCCAGCCCCGACACGCCTAATAACCCACATTCGCTTTCACAGTATAGTCCAGCCACGGTACGTTCTGAGTGGCTCGTTGCGTGGAAACCGCCTTTTCATTCCAAACCTTACCCCGGCGCATATGCTGATCAAATTGCCCTAGTTCTTCGAGGACTTCTCGTATCTCGACATGGACCAGTGGGACTTGTCCAGCGTGCCGACTGGCCTGAGTTAGGTTGAGATACTTGTGCATGCAAAGAGAACACCCGACCACGCACGAAGAAGTATCTATGAGCGGTGATCGTTGTTATCAAATCGCAGTCGGTCCACCATTACCAAGCGCTTGCCACAGCAAGTTGTAATTATATTTCACTCGACACGGGATTCTGGGTCCGAGTCCTTCTCTTTTATATATAGATCACAAGGGCGGGATGGATATGCTGCTGTGTCAGAGATTCTGCCCACCCGGAAAACGTCTTGATACCCTCAGATTTCTTTTGTCTCTCTGGTATTACCTTGACCTGGACTCCGAGCGAGCATTCTAGGCTCGATCGGAGCCTGTGGTGCTGCTAATAAAGGAAGGACAGGGTTCTGCGTGATGCATACCCAGGTACCTACATGTATCTGCTCCAGCAATGCTGTATCCCTTTAGGGCAGACAAGAACCTGGTGCATTGCGTAGCATTTCGAATGGACAGTCGCC
The DNA here is from genome assembly GCA_003671545.1 of Ophiognomonia clavigignenti-juglandacearum. NCBI lineage: Eukaryota > Fungi > Ascomycota > Sordariomycetes > Diaporthales > Gnomoniaceae > Ophiognomonia > Ophiognomonia clavigignenti-juglandacearum. The sequence continues at coordinate 12,855 of PYFS01003518.1, read as the reverse complement.
GGCTTCTGGACGACCTCAGCCTTGTCATAGAAGTCTTGCGCAATAAACCTTGAAAAAAGGATAACCGACCTTCCATTGCCCTTTTACCCCTTTCCTGGTGAGATATCTGTCTGTGAGATTGATGAAAGGAGAGTCGAGCGACCTGGGCGTATTCTCATCGTGCAGCGTTGACTGGTGCAAAAACACCGGACTTGCGACCACCCGGAGCTTACTTGTCTTGCCTTCATCTCACGACCGACAGCCACTGACTAGACAAAGTCCGCAAAGAATCTGGATTATGAGTTCAGCGGCGAAGCACGGGGCATGGACAGCTACTGGTCTGCTGGAAGCAGTGCCCAGGTGACAATATGGGGGCCCCCGGCCTGAAACCAACTTTCCCCAGCATGGAGAATAACTGAGCTCGAGTCTGTCTTATCGTCGCTAACCGGATTGTGGATCATACCTTGGCTCGAGACTCTGGCTACCTGTAGTTACTGGATATGCGGGCTCGGGAAATCCTGGCGGCCTGTTCAGCGAGGTTTTATCAAGCACGTATCTTGGGCCTTGAAGGGACTGAGTACGGTTGATTGTTGATTGTGCTATCTAGCATCAAGATGACAGTACATACCTAGGTATGACCTCTAAATCAACACCCACTAATCGCAGTTGTCAGGTTTGCCGACTCGACATAGACCCCAGAGAAGTAGATATCCTCCAACTCATCCGGATAACCTTCCCGCGCAATTTCGAGAACGCCCAAGTGCCAGTCGGCTCCCATGGAGTAAGTCAAGTTCGAAGCGGTCGGCGCCACCGCCTGAACCAAGTCATCACTTCCCGTGGAATGCCAGAGGCCTACCTCGCCAGCAGAAAAATCCTATGCTCACATGTCAGCACATATATCCACCAAGATAGAAAGTAAACCACCTTAGGTACACAGCAAGCTGCAAAGCCGGAGGCAGAGCACACCGGACAGCCAACAGGGTGTCACACTTACCACCTCGTAAGCAATGTTTTGCCATACGTCCGGCACCCATTCAGTTTGCCAGAAGCTCTCGTGGTCCTTCATCCAGCGCAATTTCGAATTGGTGGTTCCCTCGTCACCGTCAACCCAGCCGCTCCACATCTCGGACTACATTGATTGGTAATGTCAGTACGCTGCCACGATCTACTGTGTATATCCCAAGAGAAAGAGCGAGCCCTGAGACCAGTCCGATGTCGTCTCGGATAAAACCTTTCGACATGGATGAAGCAGGAAGTTGAACTTACAAAGCCATTTTCAAAGAAGCAAATCTTATGCAGCCGGGCGTCACTGGGTGAGTTTTCCGTCTTCCGCATCAGAGAGAAGTGATAAAATACTTTGCTCTCATTTATGGGCGCCGTCGTCTGCGGGATCAGCTCCGTGCGGCGCATGTCCTGCCCGTTCCAGTACGATGTGGTGTCCAGCGTAAACTTGGCGCCCTGCCTCGAAACCGGATCGGCGGGGTTCTTGTAGTCCGTCGACAGTTCCACGTAGCTGTCGATGGTCTTGTTGCCGTGAATATAGACTTGGTATGGGCCGGTTTGATTTGCCCATGACCAGGCCTTTAGGTCAGCGGCTGAGGCGAGGTCATTGAAACGTCCGTCCCAGAGGAGCTCGGCAGTAGAAACGCCGGCGATAGATGAAATAAGGAGCGTGGAAAGGTGCATTGTAACGACTGTGGAAGAAAGTGATGGACAAACAAGGAACATAGATTCTGGCACAACAAATTGTGTCGCGCACAGTCAACTTATAGGACTGACTGTCAGGGGCTTGGTATAGATGAGCTCGCGTGGGAGCTCCCTAGCTTGACTCGCTTTTTACGCTCCACAAGCTGCACTCTTGGCACCCTTCCAGCCTAAAAGCTAATTAAAACATCACAGCCCGCGCAATAATGAAACAAACTATATTTGAGTACTCCATATTTTCCGGGTCCTTCATAGTTGTCCGGCGCCATCATGCCACTCGACGATTCATTATCCGACGCACAAGCATTATAATTATACCCATGGGCATTGCCTACGTGAACGTTGTCTGAAGCAATGCCCACGGCAATTGGTAGTCCAACCAGTTGAAGAAATCTGAGCTTCAATCCGTGAGGTTATGTTTAAGAGGGTACGCGCTTCTAAACGATAAAAATACAGGATAGATACAGGAGGACGGACAGTAGCGTTGATTTTATTTCCGTCTCGAGGGGCTTCGTCAGAATGATGCCGGGTAATTACGACAATTATAAGCAACACCCTGTCTCGTTGCCGACGGATTCTGTAGTATGTCTCTAAGCGATACGGACCGGGAGTACTCCGTTCTGGTACCAGGGAAATCGTACTTGTCCCTATAAACATACCCGTTTGACGATGCCTCCCGCAGGTCAGAATACATTGACAAGGAAAAGAACAAAAGATGCGAAGGACGAAGGCCCGGAGGATGACATGCTTCTTGTACATTCCCACGTAACAGCTTGAAAAGAAATGTCATTGCAGGGAGCATTGCATGTCCATGATTTGCAACCAAGTTGGGCTTGCGAAGCACAATGACATCGGTCATGGCAGCCTCGTGCTTCTACGCTGATCTATACTGACCCGCCACGGGAAGCTCCAAAATGCGGCTAGAGACCTGTCGCATCCCAAGCAAGTGGTGATTTGTGCCCTACCTGCGCCTCTTACCCAATTCCCCAGACTTGTTCTAGGTATTCGGCATTTGTTTATACAAATCCTGCACTACAATTCCTTCAGCAAACTCCCTCTTGCTGGCGTACATGCTTTCATGTTCGTTTGCCAAGGACCCCGAGCAAGAGAAGTCCCCCTTGTCGCTTGCGTCAAGGCCTCAAGAGAGATGCTCATCAAGTGCCCACTACCAATAACTGGTGCTGGAGAGCACTGTGCATTACGGGGAGTTGATCGGGTATTTTATTCAAACCTCCACCTGATACGCAAGAAAGGATGACTGTGGCCCTGAGGATGCGGAGGGGAGTGGTATGGTTCAAGAGAGTCTGGTGTGTTTCGGACTTGAGGCTGTCAGAACTTTAATCACGGATGTCCGGGAATTGGGTGGTGCCAGCGCTCACCATGTTAAGCCGGATGAGTCCGACATCCGTTGAGTTACTGTATCATATAGCCTCGATTTTTTAAACCCAAAGGACTATCTTCAGCAGCCTTGTTTAATATAATTTGTCTCTAGAGCCACCGTCTCGCCGGATAGCATGCATGGATAGTAGTGGCGGCGGCAGACTAGCCGTCCAAAAAAAGGAAAGGAAAATCTTCCCATAGAGCTACTGGTTAGCCATCGTGCACTTTATTACGTGTATGTCACGAGTGGTGCTTTGTTTATGTTCGCCCTGGTGTGCTTCTGCAAGTTCTGCTATAGTATAGTAACTCATCTCTGCATCCCGCGCTCTAGAGCTGACTGTTTTCTCAGGTTGTGATTCGTGTGACACACGATCCTTGTTTTGCCCTACCAAACGAAGCATTGACAGTGAGGTCACAAACTACCCTTTGGCAATTCACCTGGACTCCGTACTTGGATATCACCCAGGACTCTGGCCAATGTGCCAACGACCCTGAGGACCCCCAACCCAAGCATGCCCGGGTCTGAAGTTCATGTTCGTGAGCGGTCAATCGTGAGAATGAGGACACGAGCCATGCCGATCCAACCGACGAAGCAGAAGCCCATATTAAGCGCACGTATAAATCAGCACAAAGGCGAGGGAAAGATTACCGACGCCAATATCCCCCGACCCCAGGCCAGCCCGCAGTCCCCATTTCGCCATGGAAGATACGCTCCGGGGCTGTTAAGCCATAGGATGCAATCCCAAGGTCCACGGCAATGCGTAACGCACATCATTAAATGATAGACGGTCGGACATAATGCGCTCAAGTGAAGAAACCGGACATGTTTTGGAATGTGGTCTGGCACACTCCAATTCACCAACTTTAGAAATTCTGGACAGTCCTCGAAGCCAGCATAATTGAAAGTTTGCCTCCCGGATCTTCGACAAATGATAAATCGTATCAAGCATGCAAGCCCCGGGCTGGTGGGGTCTGGAAGATTCAAAAGGTCGAAAGGATACACCGCGAAAGAGCAAGGACGAGAAAGCACCCAAGAACACCTGGGCACCATTCCCAGAGCACTGTCAACGCAGCCAGGCGCCCCCCCCCCCCAGGAGCGTCCCCGCAAATACGACAGGAAGATTACATGCACGGTTTCAGGCTGATTAGTACGATCATTATGATCTTACGAGCATAGATTCTGACTATTTGGGAGTGAGCAATATTCTTCGGGGTCTGCACGAGAGAATTGTTGACGGTCAATACAATGTCGCAAATGTTGATTCTTGTGTGTTGGCAGATGCCCAGATGTGCTGTAAGTGCCTAAAATGGAAAGATGCAAGGACCCCCCGTCTTCAAGTTTCTGTACCGTCCGGCCTTGGCTGCTGTAGGTCATCCAGTTTGAAGAAACTGTCTCCATTTCTCAGCTCAAGGAAGCTGATACACTTTGATAGAGTTGAACAGCCAAAACGCCGTAGAAAATGCACTCGGGTTGGCCGCGACATATTCTTTACACGTACTCGCCAGCGCGGAACATCCAGTGGACTCCCATGAGCTCGTCGAACCTGCCCAGTCGCCGCAGAACGTAGTGTCGACAATGATGTTCATGTTGGAAAAGTATGCGTCGATATCGCAGCCACTATCACCATCGAAAGCTACCACAGGAAGACCCCAAGCGGAGGTGTCCGGTGTACCAGATGTGATATCCGTCGGCACGTTAGCGTGGGTCCAGAACCAGACGTATCTATGGCGGTCATGGTCAGGAGCTGTAAATAGTTGGATGAATTTTAATTAAAGGCATGACTTACAGCCCAGAAGATTCCCACTGCATAGCATAAACACCACCGCCGTTGCTGTTGAAGGCGTCTCCGTAGGCTTGGCCAACCGTGGTGGAGACGGGACAGCCCAGGTTTCCGTTTCCGTTGCCACAGTCCGAGCTTCCCATCAGAGCTGCGCCTGCTTGGGATCCGGTGATGCTCACGTTGCAGCCGACACTGGTGTGCAATGTGATTTCGTCCGTGGCTTGCGTACTGACGCCCTCAAGAATGTCGACTTCGCCGCTGGTCGGCCAAATGGGTCCGAACATCCAGTATGCAGGCCTGTTCTTGGGTTGACAAAGTCAGATTTGTACGAGACCAACTGTCGTAAGGATGAGAATCTTGACTGACCAAACACCACAAACATTACCAGGCATATGCACGATGTCCGCAATGAACAAGCCATGATTATACGCAGAATTACTGCTAATACGCACCGACTTCCTCCCATCTGTCGGATTGACGGTAGTCGAATCCACGCCCATATAAACCTGATTTGCACCAGTTATGTATGCTAAGCCTGAGGCGCTCGCCTCAGCGTACGTCTGGTAATCGACGTAGCCGTTGGTGGGATCCGCGTCCGAGTAGAAAGTGAAGTCGGTAAAGAAATTGGTGTAGTCGTACGTCTTGACGAGATTGTAGCTGGTGGCTGAGGCTGAAAGGCCCTTGGGAGTGTGGAAGGGGATGGTGGCGGCGAATTCTACTGCGGTGGCGTTGGAATAGGTTGAGTTGACATTATCCGAGGTCATAGAGGAGACGTCGAAGATGGTGTCGTTCTGGGCTGTGGCAAGGCGGACGAGACTGGCTGTTGCCAGCATGAGTGAAGCGGCTCTCACCATATCTGAAGGTGAAGTTGTCGGATGTCAACTTATGTCCGCGACAACTTGTGAACTAAGAAAAGGAAGATCAAGACAGCAACGAGAGGAACGACTGTCAACGGTGCTTTATGACTTGGGCAATTCCTGGTGATGACACCAACGAAGACCAATGAAGACCCATGCATGATCCCGGGCTGCTCATCAGATTACGTACCGTACATGTGAAGAAGGGCAGCATCTAGCAGTCAAAGCTCGTCGACGAGCCTCTGAATACCGGTATGTCGAAGTGGTCCAATGTGAGCCGAACCGGCCAAGCCGAGCGTCACCACCAATATCGAGGCTGCAAACACGCAAACCATCCCCTCGTCAACCTGTACAAGGAGCCCAAAACCTTTGCTTGATTCGAAAGATTCTATATTTGTTATGTGAAAGGGTTTGTAGTGAAGCCGTCACGCCTTTGATAACGATTGCTTGTCCTGTCCTCATGCCACTTTTCAGGCCTCGGGCCGTCTGCCACGGAATTGTGACCTCCGAGATTTACGCTGCCGAACGAAGTCTCATATTTCTGAATATCACATGCTGGTTTCTAGCCGCGCGTCTTTCTGAATATGTCGAAATCTGTGAGTGCGTCCCCTAAACATGAGTAATTTCCCGCTCGCAGCTCCTGGATAGTGGCGCGATGAATGGTTTGTCTGTGGCGATAGGTCAGCTTTCGGCCTGGACTTCGGTTTCAGCCGTATTTCCACTACCTTGTATAAAATTCATAACGCTCACTATTTGTGAAATACATCCAGGGAAGGTGGTAGAGATGCAGAACACCCAATTAATTTGACCCCAGGATCGTCCGCATGCTCTGTCAGTACACCTCCTGAAATCGTATTGGGCCCATTCGACCCATCATCATCAATTGATCTTCTGCGGGAAAAAAAAAGAAAAAGAAAAGAAAAAAAAAAGGGAAATAATTGGGGCGCCACCTAGAATGCATACTCAGGAAAAGCTGTTGTCAATGTGTCAAAAGAATGACATTCCCGTGGGCGGCGGAAGAAGGTGATTGTGTGAAGTGGGATGAGCCCAGGTGGGTCACAGGGATCAATCACTCCACGCGAACCCGCTTTGGTGGGTGTACAGTACTGTTGCACAGTAGGTGAAGCTCCATAGGGGCCTCGATGGTGCATCTCGTACTGTTACAGTGACCAGTGGTGTATGGGCTACGAGCCACCGTTGCGCAACTGCACCGCACTCCATTTGTGGGGCTGCAGTGGAGTTGATCTGGTCCGTAGTGGGCAGGGTAAAATGGATTCTCGGTCGTGCAAATTGCAATCGTTCCGCGGGCGTGTGCAGTCCTGCATGTGACAGTGATAGTGACAAGTTGATAGGTCCACCAGATTCAGAATAGTCTTTGCTTACATTTATTCCTCCAATAGTTAGTCGGGATGTGGCGAGAAGACTACTCCCTGGGAAAGGCATTGATACCGAGCACTTGAACTATGCTTCAGAATATCTGAATTGTGAAATTGACCAGGTCCGTGGGAAAAGAATGAACGAGGAGAGCTATGCTGTTGACAAACGAAGTCGACATTATAAAGTCGCTGTCACAGCCAATGTCCATATTCTCAGATTGAAAGCTACAGCCCACCATCCATTATTCCAACCATGCGTCTTTCCTTCTTGGGCGTGCTGGCGCCGCTGTGCTTGTCAGTCGTTGCTGAGAAGCTCGTGCTGGAACCCGTGGAGCGTCTTGTGAAGAATATCCTTATCGAGCACTCCGACTACGTCAACTACACCGGTCCTGCTGAGAATGCTGCCGCCTCTGCCAGTTCGAGCGCTCTAGCTTCCAACAAGAAGGTCAACATCAAGACTAACGCAGCTGCTACCACATATTGGTATGAGGCCATCACCAAGCAAGGCCTGGCACCTCAAACTGCTTCTGGCTATACAGTATTTCGCAATGTCATGGACTATGGAGCCAAGGGTGTGTATCATTCTCTCAGTCAGATCAAGTCTGTGTTGGCGCTGTGCTAATAGTACTTTTCTATTCAGGCGATGGCGTGACCGATGATACAGCAGCCATCAACGCCGCCATCAGCGAGGGCGGACGTTGTGGCCAGGGATGTGCTTCCACAACCGAAACTCCAGCAGTCGTGTACTTCCCTGCAGGCACATACTCGATCTCTTCGTCCATCATCGACTTCTACTACACTTCTCTCATCGGTGACCCAAACAATCCCCCCACCATCAAAGCCACAGCTGCGTTCAGTGGCATGGGTCTCATCAACGGGAACCCATACTATACAGAGAGCCTAAATTGGGGCTCCACCAACGTCTTCTTCAGACAGGTCCGCAATTTCATCATTGATACCACAGCCATCGCAGCCTCGTCTTCCGTGATGGGTATGCATTGGCCCACCTCCCAGGCCACAAGCTTGCAGGAGATTACTTTCAACCTCAACGCAGAGTCTGGCACCCAGCACGTGGGTCTCTTCATCGAGAACGGATCCGCAGGCTTTCTTTCTGACTTGACTTTCAACGGCGGTCTCATCGGCGCGCAAGTTGGAAACCAACAGTTCACCATGCGTTCCCTGACGTTCAATAACTGTGTGACGGCTATCTGGCAGCTGTGGTCATGGTCGTGGACATATATCGATATCAGCATCAATAACTGTGGCACGGGCATCAACATGTCCCCCACCGGCACCGGCGGTGATCTACAAGTCGGCGGCATCATCGTCATTGACTCCACTTTCACCAACACCCCCATCGGCATCACCACATCTAAACCCTTCACACCCAGCGCCTGGACAAATGGCACGCTAGTCATCGAAAACGTGAACTTTGTCAACGTTCCAACTATCCTTCAGGGCCCATCCGCCACCACCTTCATCGCCGGGTCCACTGGCACGACAACAATTGCAGCATGGGGCGCAGGCCACGAGTACACACCCACAGGCCCAACATCCTTCCAAGACACCATCACAGCCAACACCCGCCCTACAGCTCTTCTTGCAGCCGATGGTACCAGCTACTACCAAATGTCCAAGCCGCAGTACCAGGACCTCAGCGCCTCCGATTTTTACAGTGTGCGCACCGCCGGTGCCGTTGGTGATGGAGTGACAGACGACACTGCGGCTGTGCAGAGCGCGCTCACCGCGGCCATGCAACAGGGTAAAGTGTGTTTTTTCGACATGGGCATCTACAAACTCACATCGACCATCACTATCCCCGTGGGCTCGCGGGTCGTCGGCGAGTGGTACCCCGTGCTACTCTCCTCGGGCGAATTTTTCAACGACCAGTCGAACCCACAGCCAGTCGTGAAAGTTGGCAACACCGGCGGCGACGCGGGCTTGATTCAGTGGACGGATATGATTGTATCAGGCCAGGGCAGCCAAGAGGGTGCTATCATGATCGAGTACAACCTTGCTGGCACCGCCGGGTCAGGAATGTGGGATGTACACACGCGCATCGGAGGCTTCTCCGGCACATATCTGCAAGTCGCCGAGTGCCCTACCACTAGCACAGGGTGCCTGGGCGCATTCATGAGCATCCATGTCACCTCTGTCGCTACCAATGTCTACCTCGAGAACTGCTGGTTCTGGACCGCCGACCACGACATTGACAGCGATGACAACACGCAGATTAACATTTTCACTGGCCGTGGTATGCTCGTTGATAATGTCCGCGGCGCTGTCTGGCTGGTGGCCACGGCCGTGGAGCACCATGCGCTGTACAATTACCAATTTGTCGGCACAAAGGACATCTTTGGAGCGCAGTTGCAGACGGAGACGCCGTATTACATGCCTACACCTAATGCGTTGAACTCTGGATATTTTTACAATGCTACGTGGCATGATCCGGATTATGCTACTTCGTGTGCATCGAGCTCAGCGGCGAATTGTGCTATGGCGTGGGGGCTGAGGGTGGTGGATTCGACGGATCTGATGCTTTATGGGTCGAACCACTATAGCTTCTTTACTAGCTACTCGACTGGTGAGTGTGGACGTCCTTCAGGATACCGTTGTTATTTTCGTGGACGCTGGACTAACCCCTGAACTGTAGACTGCTCTGATGCGAACGGCAATGGATGCCAGGCTAACGCTGTGTCGATCGAAGGAAGCACTGGCGTGAATATCTATGGTGTCAACACCGTTGGGACTGCTTGCCAATTGTTGGAGGACAGCACGTGCTTGATGCTTTCTGCTGACAACCTGAATGTGTACAATGAGCTTGCTGCTCTCTTTAGGAGTGGATAGATCGTGGATTTTGAATATTGTATCGAATCGGTGAGGTTGGATTTGGGGGCTACATGCGACCAGCAAGTTGGTTGTGCGTAGCTTTCCACACGGGCCAACGGATAGATCCATGAAAGCCTCCGCTGCATCTTTACTGTGCTCGGGATAATCTTCAGGCCTTCCATATTCATATAATAGCTAGGACTGGTCGAAAAATCCACTTTCTTAAACTCGCGAGAAGACTTCTTCAACATAAACTTAAAGTGTGAACAGTGTCCCGCTTCCAAATGTCGCAGTAAAGCTCCAATGATACCTATGCCATTAGCAAGCCACCGCATGGCTAACCCACGGAGAAAATCCGATGTGCTGCTGTATACTGTACATGATTTGTGGGCCCAGTCGTAGTACCCAGGCAGTGTACCGTGTTCTTTTTGCTTAAATCCGGGGCCTGAAGATCACCTAGGTAGCTCTGATGTGTCTGCTCAGCGTAGACTAGCTCACCGATTACCTTGATCGGTAAATGATGCGAAATGCGTAGCCGAAACCGGAAAAGTATTTAATGATCTGCATATGGGGACGAGTGGATACGGATGAAAGAAGCAAAGTGAAGCCTCAGCTGTGTCTCCGTGGTGGAGTGGAGCAAATACCTTGGATCCCCGATAGATCAACTGCCGCTGACAAGAAGCAGCTGCTAGCTATATTGGTATGGCTGCGGGCCGGGGTTTGGGCTGAGGTTGAAAGAATTCAAAAAGCGCGAATGTTCACAGACTGGTCCTGCTTTGGCACCCGGCCTGTTACACGCAACAGCCTGCTTAGTCCAATCCTTTTAACCACCACCTACCTTTTCGGCTCACATCGAACAACTCGCAGTTTAGTGATGGCAACCATGTGGCACCGATGGCCCGGTCTGATTGTTCTTCTCAGTTTTCTACTCCAACCTGTGCTCGCCGGCAGGAGCAGTAGCGGCAGTAGCGACGTGTATACAGAGCTCCTGGAAAACCATGACAATCTCACTGCTCTGCAGCAAATAACGACAACAGCCTGGGTGGCTTCACCTAGCATCCGTGGTACAACAAATCTACTCTACAGCTGTGGCACAACAATCGCCGCATGCCTGTACACTGCTCTGCATCTCAATATTCCTCATCACAAGAAGTGGTGGCAACAGTTGCTGATCAAAACTGGTTGGATTCTGCTTTCCGCGATTGACCCCGAGGTGACACTTGGCATTGCGATTTCGCAGCTAGTCACGGCTGAAGAGTTGAAGCAGAGGTTAAATCAACTACAAGGACCAGACAAGGCATACATGGCCTACATATGCGATCCATGGATCGTTTCCCTGATGGAACAGTGCAAAGCTGACAACAACACAACAGAAGCAGTTTGATCTTACATTTGCCTACCTTGTGATAATGGGCGGTCTAGCGATCGATGCTAGCGATATCATGCCGTCACAAGAGCAACACAAGCAAGCCGAGAACATGTTGAAAGACAAAATTGGACAACGCGAAGGGGTTGACTTCACATTCCTCACGAACCCCGGACAGAAGTTCAGGGTCGGTCCGCCCGGCGTCATCTCCTTGGTCAAGTCAGGCCTGGTGGACATTCACGAGCACTTTTCGCCGTTGAAGATCAAAGACAAAAGCAAAGGCAACTATGTACAGAAACTAGTGGTGTGCTTCCAAATTTGTACGTCGAAGTTTTCAATGCTCACAAACATTACTGAGCACTCGAAATATCCCGAGCTCGACTACATACATGCTAACACTCAGCAGCATGGATGGCCGCACAATGTATCGCGAGGAAGTATTACGGCCTGCCCTTGACTCTGCTTGAAATCCACACTATGGTGCACGTCCTTTGCGCATGTATTGTGTACGGGATTTGGTTTAAGGTTGGTATTCACCATGATAATGTATACTCACTACCCTTGGCGCGCGTTGCTAACCATGAACCTTCGATATAGAAACCGCTCAATATATCTCAACCGGAGCTGTTGAACGACATTATAAATGAGAATGACTTGGCGCGTCTTGTCCAAGACGCGCGAACCAATTTCGAATGGGATATGGACATGCCCAAGGATGGCTATGACCAGCATGTATCAGTACAACAGACACCCATACCGGAAGCCGAAGAAAAAACAACACGGGCTCAGGCAATCAACAACGAAGGCAACAACAACGAAGGCAACAACAACGAAGGCATCAACAACGAAGGCAACAACGAAGGTCACTTTAGGCTCGCATGTGTAGTAGGGGGCGAACCGATTGTCCATGGTCTCCAGTGCACCGCTCCCTGCTCCCCAAGTTCCAGCCACGTCGTTGTCTTCAAACAGGACGAATGCCGTCTACAGAGGGCATGGATCTCGCTGCGACAAAGAAGTGGCCAACGATCCGATTCATCTCCTTTTCATTCATCTGCTCAGCAGCTCCCACGCACTCTCCAGCTTTTGACATGGAATCAAAGCTAAGAACCAATAAAGGAAGTGCGTTTATTGCTTATTCGTTGTTCGGTAGCAGCTAACGATATCTGGGCTCCGTTATGTCTCTCTTTATGGCTGGGAGAAAGTACAAGGCTTCAAAAGAAATGGCATATGAAGGAGAGCACACTCCCGGTCTATGCCGTACTTTTCTTCTGTCTGTTGGCTTTCTTCTATGGAGGCGTGCATCTGGCAGCATGGGATGCGAATTTTCCGACAGCGATCGAATCTACGATGTGGAAAATCGCATGTCTAGTGATTATGGCCTCCCCGCCTATCTGGACCATGGTTGAGTGGCTATTGCGCTCCACAGTCCACAGGATTTTCGCTTTTGAGAAAACGAGCAAGAGGGCTGAGTGTTGCATTAGCAGCTGCAGTTAGGGTTAGGGTTAGGGTTAGGGTTAGGGTTAGGGTTAGGGTTAGGGTTAGGGTTAGGGTTAGGGTTAGGGTTAGGGTTAGGGTTAGGGTTA